>CAUYPK010147408.1:0-54240 GCA_963574355.1 Loris lydekkerianus
TGCTTTTCATTCATGTGTTGTTTATGGCTCGTTTTGTGCCGCAGTGACAGCTGAATAGTTGAGTGGAGGGAGGGTAATGGGTGGGGCCACATCTATGGTGCATCTTAGAATGGGTACAGGTGATTGCACTAATGTACACAGCTATGATTTAACAATAAAAAATAAATAAATAAATAAATAAAATTTTTAATTTATTTCTTATTTATTTTTTAATTTCAGGTCCATGTGAAGGTAGAAACAACTAGGTTACCATGTTTGCGCTTGTTAGGTAGAGTCCCACACCAAGAGGTGCGCCACCCCCTTTGTTTTTGAACCAAGTCTTCTGAGCACCTGGGGTTGATTTTGTTGGGGCTGCAAGGTCAATGCTAGTCTAAAACTGATCCTGACAGCAGGCAGGTGACTGACTGGGTGGCTGGTAGCTGAAGAGGACCCATGCCCTATGAGATTCCCTCCTGAGATGAAAGGTTTCTAGAACTGCTGATTCACCAACAGCTTTGAAGTCTGATGTCAGCTTTACAAAGACGAATTTTTTCAGCTTCTCAGCCTCTATTGGCTTCCACACTTCTGGTGCTTTTGGCTGAAAAGTGATCCTCCTTTCTAGTCTGTCTCCACACTATAGATTTCTAGAGCTGTCCAAATCTTTGGTGACATGCCTGCACAGGGGGATGAGGGTCGGTAGCGGTTGTTTGTGTAACAGGTGGTGTGAGAGTCTCTGGAAAGAGACTCAGTTGAGCAACCTGGATTTTGCCCTGTATAATGTGCTCCTATGTATAATGTTCACCCATGTTTTTGGCCTAAACTTTTAGGAAAAACGTCTTTTGTTTTAATTCACATTTTTATTTGTTTATGCTTAGGTATTAGTTTTTTTATTATAAAGGAATTTTAGCATTTACTTTTTAACATTATGGCATTAAGGTATTTTATGTAACAAATAAAAGAATTAAAAATTTTATATAGATATGGAATTAGTACTACCCATGTATAACATGCACCCTTACTTTCCCTCAAAGATTTGGGCAAGAAGTGTGTATTATACACGGCAAATACCAAAGAGTTTTTGTCACTTATGTTTATGTTAGGCAAACCCTACAAGGCTACCTAACCAAACCAGAGTACATTTCATTTTATTTATCGATTTACTTTTTTTGACCTATGACTATCTTTATATGGAAAATCCTTCAAAAGCATTATTTTTTTTTTTGCAGTTTCTGGCTGGGGCTGAGTTTGAACCTGCCACCTCCGGCATATGGGGCTGATGCCCTACTCCTTTGAGCCACAGGCGCCACCCCAAAAGTATTATTTTATATATTAAAGGGCTTTATGGAAAAGAAAAAAGTGACTTGAAATCAGGGGCATATTATTGTAGGACTTTTTAGGCATGTTTTGGGGACATTTAAAAACTGAGCTCCCCCTTAAAAAAAGTTGGAGAGTTTACCTCTTTTATGTTCACATGGATGGAGCTGGAACATACCCTACTTAGTAAAGTATCTCAAGAATGGAAGAAAAAATATCCAATGTACTCAGTACTATTATGAAACGAATTTACAATCACTCACACTTTCATATGAAGAATAGATCACAACTATGGCCCAAGATGAAGGAGGGAGGAGGGCGGAGGGGTGGGGGGGGAGGTCAGATGGAGGGAGAGTGAACGGTGGGATCAGACCTATGGTGCATATTGCAAGGGTACATGTCAGAGCTATTAAGTACAGAGTATAAATGTCTTAACACAATAATTAAGTAAACAAGATGAGGTTGATGTTAACCAGTGTGATGTAAGCATTCCTAGTTCTATATGAAATCAGCACATTGTACCCCATACATGCATTAACATATACATGATGTATGCATTTATGATTTAATAAAAAAACAAAACAAAACAAAACCTGAGCTCCCAAGCAGGGTGATTTTGAGCTAGGGAGCACGCCATGGTATTTTAAAGTGCATGTTGAGGGGAAGAGTAGCAGCCTGTGAACATCTCTGTATGTGCTTTGGGGGCCCATGACCCATGCTAACCTTTCTTCGTCTCAAAGTAAGGGATCTGGGATTCTGTGCAAGTGGTATTTGGTGTTGTCTGAGAGAGGATGGTGGCGTCTTGTGAGGATAGGCCACGGGTGCTGGTCAGTATCCTACAATACCCAGGACTCTGCCCCACCCCAGTACACATGCACAGTGAAGAATTATCCAGTCTGAACAGCAGCCTGAGCCTGGGCAGGCATGCTCTGGAAGTCCTCCAAGGGGGTGTTCACCACACAGAGATGGAGGCCAAAGACCCCAGGCATGGGGGCAGGCTGTGGAATGCAGAGCCGTGCTTGGCTTCCCATCCTGAAGCTGGTTTCCGCCTCCTGGTAAAATGTCCCTCAGTCAATGTGTCTGACTGTGAACAGTCAGAACAGCAACTTCTCTTCCACAGAAAGCAGGAAAGCTGGGAGTGGGCTGAGGCAAAGTGACGCACACTCGAGGAACTCATCTTTCTTTTCTCCATGCACTGAGAAGTGTATTCATGTCCTAGAGCTGCCACTGTGTGGTTTTAAAACTACAGAACTTTATTTTCTTACCCTTTTGGAGGCCTGAAGTCTGAAACCAAGGCATTGATAGGGCCACACTCCCCCGAAGTTCTGAGAGAGTCCTTCCTTGCTTCTTCAGGCTTCTGGGAGCTCCAGCTTCCCTTGGCTGGCGGGTGCATAGCTCCTCTTCCTGCCTCTGTCCTCCCAGGGCCTGAGCCTCTGCGTCTGTGTGTCTCAGTTCTCCTTCTGCCTCTCTTATGAGGACATCTGTCACTATATTTAGGGGCCACCTAGGTAATGACCTCATCTCAAGATCCATAATTTGATTGCATCTGTAAAGACTTGTTTTCATTAAGATGACATTTTTAGGTTCTGTGGGTTAAGGCATTCATATATTTTTTTGGAGAAGCCCTATTCAACCCACTCCAGAAGAGATCCTGAAAGTGAGGGTGTGGGGATAAGAACACACGATGGAATAGGATTTACCAGCTGAAGTTCAGGGAAGGAGGGGGCAACGAGAAGAAGGGAGTAGCAGCCTTCGGACACCCCTTACGGGCAGCACCTGGCAAGCGCTTCCTTGTCTCATCTCCCTCAACTCTCACTGACACTTAGAGGATTAGTTACGTCCATTCCATTCAAAGACAGGAAAAGAAGATCAGAGGAGTGAGCAGGAGCACAAGCCAACCCAGACAAACTGAACCCGCTTCTGCTGGCTGCAGAGCCCGTGCTCTTTCTAGGATAAAGGGAGCATTTGCACGGCCTCTTCCTAGCAGCCAGTAGGAAGAGGCCAAGCCCAGAACATCTATTTTGCAACACTGAAGCTGTCAACTGCTCTTCCCTGGCTTCCGACAGCTTGGTGTTCACCTGCTTGCCTTTGGTAGGTGAAGCCAGGTGCTGGACAGCCCAGACGGCCAGGACCCTCTCCAGGCGGGTGTGTGAAGGCAGACTTGGCTGGTTTCAGTGCAACACCCTGTCTGGCACCTTTGGAGGAGCCAGTCCCACAGTTAAATATGCAACGGTTTGGATCCCATACTCTCACCAGGGCTGGGATTCATGCAAGCCAGGCAGGATTTCCCTGAAAGAGGAAGTGTAGTGTGATAGAAAGAGAAGATTGGGATGAGACAGACCTGGGTTCAAATCTTATCTCTGCCACTTAATGGGCTGTGTGACCACAAGTGAGTTATTTCACCTCTTGGAGTCTCAGCTTCGTCAACTATAAACCAACGGGTGATAATAGCCATTTTCTACAGAGCTTGCACGTAAAGCACAGTGGACAACATCTACTACATAGTAGACTCTCAAAGTTCTTGTGTTGGCCAAATCTGGGGGTTCCTGTGATGCTCCCTATACCTGGTCAGCCTCTATCTCTGCTTGCCTAGAAGTAGCAGCTGTGGAGTGGGCTGCTTTTTGTCAAAGGCGAATGTGGTGAATATCACTGCTAATGAAAGGGGCAGATACTGGGGAAGGGATGTCTGGGTGGAAGACTGCGGTGTTCCGTGTGACTTGCTCTGGAAGGGTTTTGTGGAATGTGTACTGTGAGCCTGGGGTTTACTGCTATGTCTCACTTATGGTCATAGTTACCTGGACATTGACACCATTATTTCAAGAGGATGCCCATAAAATGCAGGATAACATCATTTCCTCATAGAATTCTCTGAACTTCAAGGCATATTAGATGTCCCCCCTTCTCTCAGTTTCTAGAATATCCCATGCCTTGTTTACTGTAACACTTATGAAACTGTATTGTAATTATCTATTTATTAGGGATAAATTTGAAAGCAAGGGCTAATTATTCTTTTTCTCTATCTTTCCAGACCTGTAGTTTTCAAAAGTTCCCCAGACCAGCATCATCAGTATCACTTGAGACTTGTTAGACATGCAAATTTTTAGAACAGTCCCAGACCTGCTGAATGAGAGACGCTGGGTTTGAGGCCCTGTGATCTGTTTTCACAAGGCCTTCACATGATTCTGACGCACGTGTAAGTTGAAACACCACTTTCCTAGACTACTGGCCTGCAGACTTGGAGGAACGCTTGGTAACCTGGAATCCTTGAAAACATTTTAGAAAATAGTGATGCCTTGGTCCTACCTTTAGAGGTTCTGACTTAATTGTTTAGGGATGTGATCCAGCTATTAGAATTCTTTAAAATCTCCAGAGAATTTTAATATTCAGGCAGGGTGGGAACAACTCACACCATCCACATAGATCCTGACTCCTAACGGGCACTCAGTAGGCAATGGCTGATGTGCAGAACATAGCAGTCGAGTAGCTGCTTGGAAATCAGATAGACATATGAATTTTGGAACTTTTTTTGGAAATGGGCATCAGAGTTGTTATTGTACAAGTTATGAAAATTAAGTTTGCAAACTCATCCTAGAAAAAGTGCTCTGAAGGGTAGGCGCTGGCATCAGTGCGTAGCTCCCTGAGGGGAGGACTTCAGAGGTGACCATCGTGATGCACAGCAGTGAGTCTGCAGACTCGGTGTCTAGCCTCCTAGGTCACACCCTGATCTCCTTTCAGATTGTAATTTAGTCTGGTTTGTTTTCACTTTTTAAAAATTTTGGTAAGAACACTTACCATGAAATCTACCCTCTTCACTGGTTAGGTGTGTGGTGCAGCCCTGTTAACTATGGGCCGGCACTGCACAGAAGACTTCTAGAACTTACTCATCCTCCACAATTGAGATGTTTTGCCTGTTGATTAGCGACCCCCTGATTCCCCTCCATCATAGCCCTGGCAACTACCCTTCCATTGTATGTTATGAGTCTGACTATTCTAGAGTCTTGATATAAACGGCATCAGGTAGTATTTGCCCTTTCATAACTGGTGTATTTCATCAAGCAGAAGGCCCTTAAGTGTCAAACATGTTCAGCACATGACAGGGTTTCCTTCTTTCTAAAGGCTGAGTAATATTCCACTGTATGGATATACCTGTCACATTTTCTTTATCCGTTCATCTGTTGATGGATATTTAGGCTGTTTCTATATCTTGGCTATTGTAAATAGGGCTGTGAACACAGGGTGATGATATCCCTTTGAGATCCTGAGTGCAGTTCTTTTGAATGTATACCCAGAAGCAGGACTGCTGCATCACATGATAGTTTTATTTTTAATTTTTTGAGAAATCTCCATGTTGTTATTTGCAACATGATTTTACATTCACTGTGGGTCAATTCTTAATCTCCGTAAGCCTTGGTTTCTCTATCTGTGATTGTGAGTGATAATGGGAATCTCCTCACAGGATTGTTTGGGGACTCCTTATATCATACAGCTAAGCAGCCAACACAATGGAAAAGTACAGGTTAGCTATGAGAATTAGTGTTATTTCCATTTTATAGGAGAAGGATGTGAAGTGCTGATTCTTGCTCAGAGTCACTGTTTAGGTTTTAAGGTTGAAAGGCCTTGGCTTTAGAGAGAGAAAGAAGGAGGGAGGGGTGGGGAAAGGAAGAGCAGAGAGAGGGAAGGAGGGAGGGGGTGGGGCCTTGGTGTGTGACACACCTTTGAGGGGCAAGACACGATTGCAAGAGGGACTTTGCCTAACAAATGAATCTCCTCCCCCAAAAAAATCTCCCAGAAAAGCATTTATATTGCATTATTTTATTTGTATAAATATTAAACAAGAAAATTGACCACTAGTAAAAATTAATCACAACTATAATTGTGTTGGAAAGAGGGGATTGGGAGGAAAGGGCATGAGAAAATGTTCTGGAGTAATGATAGTGCTCTGTATCTTTGTAGGGGCTTGTGACAGGTTTATGCATTTGTCAAAACTCATCAAAAGGTACATTTGTCAAAACTTATCAGTGATACATGTAAAAACTGTATGTAGATCTTACCTTAAAAAAAGAAACGATAAACAAATATTCAGAGATGAAATGAATTGAGGTCTACAACTTACTCTGAAAGCCATGCAAAAATTAGATGGATAGAAAAATGAACAGATGGATGGATATGTAGTAACAAATGTTAATTGTGGAAACTTAGTGGTAAGAATATGGGTGTTTATTCTATAATTTCTTCAATTTTTCTGTATATTTGAAAGATTTTATAATAAAAGTTTAGAAAACAGAAGCTGGGCATAGTGGCTTGAGCCTATAATCCTAGCACTCTGGGAGGCTGAGGCAGGTGGATTGCTTGAGCGCAGGAATTTGAGACCAGACTGAGCAAGAGTGAGACCCCATCTCTACTAAAAATAGGAAAAAACAAAACAAAACTTAGCATGTGGTGGCTCACACTACTCAGGAGACAAAGGCAAGAGAATCGCTTGAGCCCACGAGTTTGAGGCTGCTGTGAGCTGTGATGGATGAGGCTGGAGAACTCTAGCCTGGGCAACAGAGTGAGATTTTGTCTCAAAAAAAAAATTAGAAAATAAATGAAGAAAAACTTAGCAACCTGTGCGTCAAAATCAAGTTGGCCCCATCATATGTGCATTTGGAGTTTGGGAAAACGAAAGAGAGAGAGAATGGAAGGAAAAAATTGAGGAAGAAATAATTTCCAAAGTGTCTCCAAATTTGGTGAAAAACATCAATCTACAGATCCAGAATTTTAAAGAACTTCAAGCTGGATAAATAGAACAATACCCAGGCACATCGTGGTCAAACTGTGACAACAATAAAGAAAAGACCTTTATGCAGTCAGATGCGTCATATAGGAAGGAGCAATAATCAAATAATGACCAGAAAAAAAAAAAAGAAAGAAACTGTGCCCAGAAGACAGAATGATGATATGTTCAAAGTGTCAATGCATAATTCTCTGTCCAGCAGCCCCCCCAAAACAAAATGGAAACAAAAACACAAAATGAGATATCCTTCAAAAACAAAGGGGACATAAAATCTCTACGACAAGCCAAAGCTGAGGTCGTGTGCCACCAGGGAATTAGCAGTGCAAGAAATTCTAAAGAAAGGTCTCAAACGGACAGGACACAGGAACAAATATGAAACCAAATCTATTATAAAGAATGGAAAAGAAAGACACGGTAAATGTGAGATAAAAATAAAAGACTCGTTTTTATCTCTTAAATTCTTTAAAAGACACCTAGTTATTTAAAGCAAATGTAACATTGTGTTGTGAAGTCTACCGCTTGCCTATAAATAAAATATATGACAATAATAGCAGAAAGGTTGCTGGGTGGGTTGGTTTCACAATGTATGTGAAGTGGCATTACACAATATCACTTGTAAACGTGTATTTTACTCTTGGAGCAACCACACAGAAAATAATACAAAGAAATGTAGCTGAAAATCAATTAAGGAAATAAACTGGAGCACTACAAATTATTTAATCAGTATAAAACAAGCTAGAAAGGAAAAACCAAAACCCTATTTAGGAAAATAACAAGATGACAGATGTAATTATATCAATCTTTATGTTAAATATAAACTAATGAAACATTCTCATTAAAATAGAGAACTTGTCTGAATGGCTAAAAAAGCTAGCTGCCTCTACATGCTGGCTAAGAGGCGCTTCTTACATATTGAGATACAGGTAAGTAGACAGACACACTGAACACGTGCCCAGAGGGAAGGGAAGATAGCAGGGCCAACGGATATGTGGTCAGTGTGTAAAGATCGGCTCTGCAGTGGCAGCGTACAATGGAGAAATAAAATTTAAAAACAATTCCATTTGCAAAACATAAAACCATAAATACCTAGACATAATTACGCAAAAACAATGGAACATTGCTGACATAAATTAAAGAAGAGCTAAATAAATAGAGAACTTTTCAGTGTCTGTGGTTTGAAAGACTCAATATTCCTTTTTTTTTTATTGTTAAATCATAGCTGTGTACATTCGTGCATTCGCCTGTATCCATTCTTAATGTGTAATTTTTATCAAACTGATGCAAACCCAAACAAAACGCCCATGGGCATTTTTTTTTAAAGAAATTAATGGTTTAATTCTAAAATGTATAGCAATGTGAAGGACTTTGAGAGCCTATACAATGTTGAAAAAGAACAAAGTTGGAGGACTCATACTACCTGATTTAAAGATTTACTAAAAATTTACAAAAATCAAGACAGTGTGATATTGGCATAAGGATAGCCATGCGGAACCATGAAATAGAATTGAGAGTGTGAGATAGATTTACACACCTATAGTTAATTTATTTTCAATAAAGATATCAGGGCAGTTTAATGGGAGAATAGAAGGACTTTACAAATGGTACTGGAACAACAGGATGGAAAAAAATTAACCCCCATGTTTATCTCATCCACATACCCACAAAAATTCAATTTGTACTAAATGTACAAATGTAAATGCTACAACTCTGAAGCTTCTAGAAGAAAACATTTAAGAAAATCGTCATGGCTTTAAGGCAGGCAAAGATTTCTTAGAGCGGGCCTTAAAAGCACAAACCATAAAAATTGGTGAACTGGACTTCATCAAAATTAAAAATGACTGCTTGTCAAAAGATGTCCTTAAGAAAAGGAAAAGGCAATTCATACACTGGGAAGAAAGTATTTATCTGATACATATCTGATAAAGGACTTGCATCATATATATAATTCCTTTTTTTATGGACTAGATATTTTATTAGGAAAATTCGGGAACTATTTACATATATATATATATGCAATCCAACTTGACACCCACTAATGACCTTGCCATCACCAAGACAATGTGAAGCAATGGAGACTTTGCTCTGCTGGTGGGAGTGTGAAATGTTACAAGTTCCTTGGAAAACTCTTTGGCAGGTTCTTATGAAGTCACCTGCACAGATACTTCATGGCCCAGCGTGTCTGTCCCACGTTAGCCTGGGGCCTCACAGAGGAGGCAGGGAGGAAAGGGGGGAATGAAGGAGGAGGCAAGGCAATTTCAAGTTGTGGACGTGGTCAGACATTTTTAACATGCTTACCAAGGTTTTCAGGAGGTGGCTGCTGTTGTTTTTATCAGTCTATGAGTCTTGAAGGCTGAGATGATTCAGAACCATTCCTAACCTCTAGCATGATGCCTGGAGGCATTAAAAAAAAAACATTTTAAATGACTAAAAGGAATGAATGAATCAAAATACCTAAATCATAATTAAAAGCACGCACGTAAGCCACAACTCATGAGGCACTTGTGATGACAACATGTCCTGAGAGACGGAGACGGGTTACAGAAGTCTGGAACGGCTGCCTGGAGGAGGGAAGCTCTGAACTGGCTCTCCAAAAGGATCGGCAGCTGACAGGTGACTAGGGGAAGAGGACTGAGCCATAAGGAAGAGTCAGATGAGGAGAAAATGGCTCTGAAGGAAGCATGGTTGGAGCCACCCGAGCTGCTGTGCTACTGGTAGTCACCTCAGGGGACAGGTACAACAGAGGGCTCTGTCCACAACAGCTGTACAGGAGGGATAGGTCTCAGCTCTGCCGCAGGCGCTCAGCCGCTCAGCCGCTCACCACCTGGTAGCTCCAGCATCAGAGTCCTGCAGGGCTGTCGACACAGTGGCTTACGGGTGTTTGTTCCCTCTGCTCACTTACCCTGGCCTTGGGGAAGTGTCTGACCCGTTATTGGGCTGTTTCCTGCGTGTCCTTGCCTGACCTCCCAGTAAGACACTGATGGAGGAGCTTGTTCCTGAGGTAACTTTGCAACTGCAAGAGTGGGTGGAAAGCAGGAGGGGCAGGACCAGGGCCATTCTGAGCACTGGCCCAAGGTTCAAACCAGCTGCTCTAAGAAAACAAGAACAAACCTATCTTAATCCTGAATTATAAACCTAACCAACCTAAAAAGATCATTTTATAAAACACTAACAAACCACTTTTATAAAAAGAACATTTTATAAAACACTAACAAACCACTTAAAGCTAGTAACATATATGTTTTAAAAGTTAGTGATTTGGAACAGAGGTTTCAAACATTAGAGATCTGCAGACACATTTAATAAAGGGCTTCTTAGAAGACAGATGTCATTCCTGTCCCATGCCCAGAGGATTTTAAATTTTTTTAATTAATTTTTTTTTTTAATTTCAGAATATTACAGGGGTGACAGCCAACAGTTTTGGCTCCATGAATTGTTTTTGTACAGTTTGAGTTAAAATTATAAGTAAGAACTATAAGAATTCTAGAAGAAAATGTTGAGAAAATTCATATAAATATTGACCTAGTCAAAGAATTTACAAAGAAGACCCCAAAGGCAATCACAGCAACAACAAACGTTAATAAATGGGATGCAATTAAATTAAAGAGTTTCTGCACAGCCAAGGACGCAATCAGTAGAAAGAACAGACGCCCCACAGAATGAGGAAAATATTTGCAAGCTACACGTCTGATAAAGGGCTGGTAACAAGAGTCTACAAAGAACTCAAGCAAATGAGCAAGAAAAAAAATCAAACAACCCTATTAAAAAGCGGGCCAAAGACATAAACAGATTTTCAAACAAAGACAGACTAATGGCCAATAGACACATGAAAAATGCTCAGAGTCTCTAATCATCAGCGAAATGCAAATCAGAACCACAGTGAGGTCTCACCTAACTCCAGTGAGAATGGCTTTTACCAAAGAATCACAGTAGACACTGGTGTGGATGAGGAGAGAAAGGAACATTTACACACTGTTGGTGGGTCTGCACACCAGCACAGCCTCTATGGAAAGTTGCATGGAGATGCCTCAAAGAACTAAAAGCAGGCCTGCCATTGGATCCAGCAACCCCACCGTTAGCCATTTACCCAAGGGACAAAAGCTAGTTCATTGAAAAGACACCTGCACGTGAATGTTTGTTGCATCATAATTCACAACTAACTGCAAAGATGTGGAGTTTCCCATTCAGCAGGTGTCGGGCGAGGCCTGAGAACCTACACTTCTCAGGTGACGCTGATACTGGTCCAGGATCACACTTAGAGCCACTGACCTCACATTATTCAGAAGCATCAAAATGTCCTCCAAACCTGGGCTATGTGACTTTTGGAGGAGGGGGATAATTAAATCTCTGATTTAGAGTGACAACTGTTAAACCTCCTGAGTGGCTACCACTGATGCTATAGCTTTTAATCTCAGCTATTTTAAGATACCTGTTGGAAATCTGATTTAAAAATTATGTAAGCCCTCTCCACAGGAAAACATGTGTGCTCACAGACTTTATCTACCGTATATACTCGAGTATAAGCCGAGTTTTTCCGGCACAAAATTTGTGCCGAGTTCGGGTTTTTGGGCACAAATTTTGTGCCGAAGAAAACTCAGCTTATACTCGAGTATATAGGTACATTTTTCCGTGGTTGAGCCCAGAGCACCCTTCTTTAATTGGTCCACACTCGTCCCTGACCCCAGGTTAAGGAATCTGCTCATGCAGCTTCTGGGGGCACCTGCCAACAAAAATACACTTTCAGGAGCTGTTTGGCCAGGCTGTGTGACTTTACGCCAGCCAATTTTCCTCTCTGAGACTATAAAATGGAGCTATGTCTTATAGACATATAACTATGTCTTTCCCTGGTTGCCTCTGGAAATGGGTCTTGGGAAGCTTGAGCACAGACCCTTAATTTATTTGATGTACTTCTTTGCTATCTAAACTTTAGGCTACATGTAAATTTAAACACAAACACCCCACACAGTCTTGAATTTTAGTTTCTAAATATGAACATACTTTTTTTTCATAAAATCCAAATCGATAGGCAATTAATAACCGCTGACACCTTTGTGTGGTGCATACAAATGAAAGTTTAAAATTCTGCAGCCAAGGTTGTTTTTAGTTCCCGTGTATGTGACAATGGAACCACACTAAAATAGTGACTAACTCAAGCTAGATAAATAAATGTGGTATAAATATTAAATATGCCCCATCCTCTCTGGGTTATTTGAGACTCAATAAGAAAGAGTATGTGAAAGAATTTTGGAAATGTATTGTCTGTGTTTAAAGATTATTATTAACACTATTGCTATGGCCATCGGCATAGTATCTATAGAGTTGGAAAACCTTCCAAGTGTATCTCCCTGTCCGTAGCTGAAACCTGTTCCCTTCATACCCAAATCTTTCTTTGACACTGAAACTCCAGTGTGTGTGTGTGTGTGTGTGTGTGTGTGTGTGCGCACGCATGTGTGTGGCTGGGCCAGCGTGTGCACATGTGTGTGGATAGGCGAGGTCTTTAGCAGATGCTCCCCATTCCTCCTTGATGGGAAAGTAAAATCCTGGAGCTGGCCTTTGGCCAGCAGACCCCGGCTCCTTGTTGGCCCTCTTACCCTGCCTTCTGAAAGTCATCAGTGGTGCTAGCATTTTTTCAGTGCACTCATTTCCATGGCCCCAGTGGGCAGTCATGACTCCCTGCCAATGCCATTAGTACCTGTCTCACACAAAAAGCAGGCTCCAGTGGGCTGCAGGCCCCCTGCCCTGCAATTCTCTCCTGAAGCTGTGGCTGCCTCATTAAGGCCGTGGCAGGCCCTGGGTGGTGGCTATCCTTACCTGACACCCACCTAGGCTAGGCTGCATCTGGGAGAATAGAAAATCCTTGTCCTGAGAGTCAGAATACCAGACCCCAGGCCCTACTCTGCTTCACCCAGGAGCCCTCTTTTCTGAGGCCATGGTATCTCTGTTTATAACATACGGACAGTTCAGTTAGACCAATGATTCTTAGCCTTTTGGATCTGAGGGGTCTTTGAGAGTCAAATAAAGCAATGGGGTTCTTCCTTCAGAAGAACATACAGAAACATACATGCATAAATAATGCACATTTCATTGTAGGGGTTCAGAAATCTTTGGGAGCCCATCCATAAACCATAGCAGAGCTGTGAGGTTCCTTCCAGAAATAGCATCTGCACAAGGGGGTGGTAGACTCTGCTCTTTCTCCCTCTCTCCCTGTGTCCCCGTGTGGGTGGAGGGATCAGAAGTGGCCTGGGGGACTCTTCCAGCCAGGACAGTGCCGTGCCATGTCGGTGCCGGATCTCACTTGTGGCATGCAGTCTGCTCAGCGCCCCTTGCTGGCCGCACAGTGATAACAGCTCCCACCTGATACTCACCTGCTTATACCTGTGCGGTACTGAGAGCTGCCTGTGTATCATTTCATTTAACCTTCACTATCTTAATCCAACAAGGTGAGTGATAATATTACCCCCCCATTTTGCTGATGAGAAAACTGATCACAAAAAGTTAAATTACCTTGTCCAAGATCACACAGTCAGTAAGTGGCAGAGAACAGGTGAGTTTGGCAGAGATAAAATAGCCGGACAATGGGACGCCCAGGTTGTCAGTCACAGTGGCAAATTGTATTCACTGTAGGAAATATTGAAAGTGAGCAGGGCTGGAAAAGCAGGGCAGCTCGTTAAGGACACACATACAGGTGAACACTCACTAAGACACACACACAGAGACACACTCACACAGACACACGCACACACACATTCACACTCACACGCAGGGCCTGAGGAACCCAAGGCAGACCGGCACTGATGGATGTGGCAGCTGGGGCAGCGGGGGAGGTGCCTGTGGAGACCAGGCTCAGAAGTGAGTCAGGGTCACTTCCTGGAGAAGGTGAAACTGGGATTTCACCACCCCCTTGTGCAGCCTGAATGCAAGATAGAGAGTGACAGAGTAGAAAGAAAAGTGATCTTCCAGGCAGGAGGAAGGACACAGGGGCAGTCAGAGGGATGCAGGCATGAAACCCTGTTGGCTCAGGCAGCCAAGGGCTTGTAAAGGGCCCCTGGCCATGTTCAGCCACATAGTGGCCGACACAGGGGCCACGTCAGCTGGGCCTGGGTTTGAATTACAGTTCAGCCACTCGCTCACTATATGGTGAACGTGTTACTTAGCCACTCCACCAGCCTCAGTTTTCTCATCTGTAAAATGGGAATAATCACAGGACCTGCCTTACAGAGTTGTTGAAATATTACAAGAAATAATGTGTGCAGACGGCTTAGTGCAGTGCAGGTTGTCACGGTCCGTAGGACTTGTCTTAACTGTGATGACGTTGTTAGCATGACGCTGGTAGGTACCAGGCTCCAGTGTTAGCTTCCTTCCTTTGCAGCTGCTCCCTGCGCCTGTGCTTTCAAGATAGAAAAAAGGATCTTTTATGAATCCAGAGAGGAAAAGGAAAGCCTCCCCTTTGCTCC
This sequence comes from Loris lydekkerianus, assembly GCA_963574355.1. NCBI lineage: Eukaryota > Metazoa > Chordata > Mammalia > Primates > Lorisidae > Loris > Loris lydekkerianus. The sequence continues at coordinate 14,521 of CAUYPK010147408.1, forward strand.
CCTGACTGATGTCCAGGGAGTGAATCGCACAGTTCTTTAGAAGAGGGCCGATGTGCTAATAAACTGCAGAGACTCTGAGAACTGGGCGGCTGTAATGACAACTCAGTGACTCTGACAGATGAAATTGAACACTTAGAACATTTCACTTGATTCCCTTCAAACAGAGAGTGAGATGGCCCACACCTCCGCTTTGTCCTTAATTGGTCACATTTTGAAACATGCTGTTTACTGTGACCCTGGAGTTAATAAACAGCCAGAGACCTCACTATATTGAAACATGGTTTACAGGAAAGAGATTTGCTTGGTGCCAAGAATCATCTGCTGGGACTTTACAGTAAATTATCCATCCATCAATTTCTCTTTTCCTGGGAGGTACTGTTTCACGCTGAGGGATAGATCAAGCCCCCAAAACAAAAATATTCAAATTTACCCTAAAGGCACGCAAAGCACAGCAGGCCATCATGCCCCCAACTAGCCCCATTTTCTAGCCCTCCTCCTCCCAAGCCAGTCCCCCTTCTTCCTAGCCTGTCACCAAACTGAAAATTTGACCTCCTCTTTGCCACCACCCTCACTCCTCACCTGTAACCAATCAACCAATCTGATGACTCCTTCTGAAGCAGCTCCCCAGCCTATGCCCACCACCCCAGACCCTCCTTTGATGTGCTAATGAGACACTTGTCATTGTCTCCTAACTGCTACTCAACACCATTCCTATTCCCTTTCAAGCTATTCTCCTTGTGGCTGCAAAAGAGATGCTTCTAAAATGTAAATTCAGTCCCATCACGCTCCTGATTAAAACTTTTGAAAAACTTCCTGTTAACTTCAAGACAAAGTCTCAGCTTCCTATGGCAGGAGCAGGGACCACCAAGATCCCACCAGGCGGGCGGCCTCCTGAGGTCTTGCCTCTCCTCACTCACTGCAGAGGAGGTGTTAACAAGACCAAAGCAGCTGAGGCCCTAACAGACTGGTGGTTCTGCCCAGCTACACAAGTGTCCCTTCTATCCCAGGACACCTTCCTCTCCTTGCTGGCCTGCAAAACTTCATCCTTCCCCTCCTTTGATGCTCAGCTCTGACGTTACTACCTACATGAAGCCTTCTCTGACAGTCACCGATCATAGAAATAAAGCTTCTCTTGGACCGGCATGAATACATTCCCATTGCTCAATGCATGTCATTGAACTAAAGTTCCCTGCATTCAGCCTCTTCTCCATTTCATATTGGGAACAAGTTGATGTCAGTGTCCTTGGGTCTTAAAATGCCCAAGTACCAGGCACAATAGGCATCACGTGGGTTTCATTTTGCCACCGCAATATTCATCCTAGATAGGTACTATTTCTAGTCTCGTTTTACAGAGAAGGAAACTTAAACTCAGAGAAGTTAAGCAGCTTGCCCAAGATCATACAGTTTCAGGGGCAGACTTGAACTAAGATCTCGTGTCTTGAAAGGGAAGAGGTGCTCCGGAAATGTTGGCTTTTTTATTGAATGTCAGCCAGGTGCTCATTCTTTCAAATCACAACCTCCCCTCATCCTGAAGATACATTTAGAATAAGAACCTAAAGGATCCTAATGGAAATGTTTAGATCTGTATTTATTGTATTGAAGGAATGCTACTTGGATAACCTCTCCCAAAACAAAACTCCCTTGAAAATGGGGTTATGGAAAGAGCTCGAATTGAGAGAATCTGGGGTCTGTCCTGATGAACTCATTTATTTGTTGCATAACTGTCCTCAAACACAAAGCTTTGGGTGCTTGCAGTTGGTGTGCACTGGGGTGTCATGCACCAAGGGGCCGTGGGAAGGGGGGGGGGGCAGTGACCACAGTGTCCATCCTGACCAGTAACAGTGATGATAACCAAGTCTCAGTCATTGAACAGGGACAATGTACTAGACACTGGACGAAGCACCTGGCAGGATCTTGCTCTCTGGTAACTTGCACAGCACCGTGGGGCTGTAACCTCCTGTCTACCAAGCCAGAGCACACGTGCTGAGCCCTGTCCTCCTGCTACCACTCCCGATGCTTGTTGTGTTCTGCTGAGACTAAGGCAGGTTCAGTGGCTGGCAGAGACTGCCAAGGGGGAGCTGGTCTGGTCCAGACGTGCTGACCAGTGCTGTGTGTAAGACATCAGGTGTGCACGAGGGGCTGTGAAGACAGCCCAGGTCCCACTGCCTACGAGAGTCTGGGATCTAAAAATCTCCTGAAATTTCCCTGTACTAAGACTTCTCAGAGTGTCCAGTAGAAGAAACAGGGAACAGGAAACTTCTACATTCTTAACACCCCAACCTCCAGAGAAAAACTACATTTCTCAGAGCCCAGCACAGAAAGAGTTAACCTGAAACTGCTTCCATGATGAATGGCTATAATAGTGTCTACGTAATGGGTTTCCTATTTAAATTTTGTGAGGATTTAATCAGTTGGGCACAGCTGTGCAAGATGCACCATAAACTATGTTGAAAAATATGTAGACATATACATTTATCTGCTCCAAATTAAGCTCACTTAGAGGTGGTCTTAATGGCCCATGTAGCCATCATTACAGGCATAAATTCTAAACTGTCTGTTTCCAGTGAATTTGCTTTGAGAAAAAAATTAATGCTCATCCTTAGCAGAGCATGGTAATAAATGAAAGGGCCCTTAATTTGCAAAGCGCTAATAGCCCGGCCATTTTGCATTAGGAACCCCACGCTGGGTCCCCTATGGCAAGTAGCTTCCTGGGGGATTCTGGTGCTCAGGCTGGGGGACTGGGGCTGCCTTTCTGGAAGCTCACCCTCCTGGTTACCTGTTCTCCCCAGGGGAGGACTGAAATCCTGATTCTAGAGCAAGGAGGTGAGCCTGCAAACACGTCTTTTGATTCGGGCGCATCCGTTCACTTGGAGACACGCATCATCTCTTTGCTCTGCCCATTGTGGCAAAATTTATTCAGCACGAGATAGCCCAGGGATAAGCACACAGCTTGGTTGGTGCTACTGAGAATTCGCAGCAAATGGAAGCTCTCCCACTTTCTTTTGGGTCTTAGCAATGGAAAACTGTAAAAAGAAAACAAGGAGCTGGGTTTGAATCCCAGCCTGCTACCTCTGCACAGTCTGTTCTTGGCAACTTTCTTCTCTTAGTCACCAAGAGCTGCCAGTTTGCAAGACATTCTCTCCTTTCTCCTCTCACATGTCAGCTGAGCTTTGCCTTATAATAATAACCTTAGGAGGTAGGTATTATTTCTCCATTTAAATACACAAACGGAGTAAACCAAAAGAGGAAGTTAGCCTGCAAAATTTAAGGAAGCACTCACAGGAGTGAGGGTCACGTGAGTGCCAACTCTGACAGCAGCACCCTGACAGCGAGAGCCACGCCCAGCCCTGAATGGGACCCCAAGGTACAGAGAAGTTACATACCTTGCCCAGGTCACACAGGGTCAACTCACAGCCATTTATCTCCAAATTCCATTCCTTTTCTATACTCCGGGCTGATGCCCTTAGAACTGAAAAGTTTCATTTTATTCAGCAGAAGCTGGGCATTTACAGAGGGTCAAACTTTACAGAAAAAGATTTCACATATTTTGTTGCCTCCTTTTCTTCATAGTGCATTTTACTTTCAGAAATAATCTCTCTACATTTAAAAATATGTTTGTGGCCTATATATGCCTCACTAGACATTTACCTGTTTAGTCCCACTGGCTAGAACAATCCTTGGGACACAGTAGCTGCTCAGTAAATATTTGTTGAATAAATCGTGTTATTCAGCAAACAATTAAGTGAGAAGTTGTGGGAAAGTAGCCTGATGCCTTGTCCCGTCTCCCTGTCCCCTTCTCTGGGGCAGGTGCCCCACACTCAGCCGTCCTGGAAGAAGACTTGCTGGTGGAAAAGCCAGTCATGTAAAAATGAAAATCTGGGATGGTTTTGTCTGGTTCTTCTCCAGCAATCAGAAATGCAGAAACATTTTCACCAAGGCAAGAGTCGGGAATGCACTGGAAAGGTGTAGAAGGATAAGATGTGGAAAATTGTGATCTTAAAAAAAATTAGTGTATTAAAGCTGACCAGGTGCAAAGACACCAGTGATCACAGGATTCCTTGGAGTCTCAAGAGAAGCATGTGATAGCTCCTTCCCAGAGCTTGAGAACAGTGCCCAGAGCCTTTTTCATGTCCTCAGCTGACCCCATTTGAGACAAGGGTCCCTCCAAGCCCTCTCTAGGAAAGCTCCTGGCATGCCCCGCCAGTGCCATTTTCATAGAAAGCACCAGGAGAAGAAAACAAACCTTTCTGGGTTTGGCCCACAGTTCTTCACAATTTAGCATCTCACGATGTTGCGGAAACAGGCAAGAGTTGTTGCTGTGTTGGCATCGTTGCTATTGAAAGAAATGACGAAATTAGGGGTAAACAAAGGGAGAGCTTGTCCTACAGGCAGGGAGGGTGGGAGAGATGACCAAAGGCTACCGGGGCAGGCTGCACTGGGACGGGTCCCACAGGGCAGTTTCAGTGGGTGCTGAGCAGACCGGGCAGTGGCCATCGAGTGCCGTATTAGGGCTCTCACTGAGAAGGCCAGGCCAAATCCCTGACTGGTCACAGTGATAACATACTCAAAGCTAAATATATGACCAGACACTTCACAGATATTATCATTATTATTTTACAGCCATATGGACAGAGGTCCAATCTGAATCCATGCCCAAGACCAAAAAATGTTAGGGAAATTTCACCTGCACTACCAAGCTTATAAGTCAGCTGCCTTCTGCATATGGAACTCCCCCCGTCCCCCAAGCCCTCATCTCCACCTAGCTAACAAACACCACTAGGCAGCCCTCTCCGACATCCTACCCTGCCCAGACTGTTCCCGTGTCCCTGGGAGCATTCTCAGAGCACAGGCATATGGAATCTGCCCCCACTCTACCCCCTTTCTTCTCTGCCTCCTGCACTGTCCTGGGAGGGCAGAGGCCATGATGCCTCATCCACGGCCAGTTCTCACCCCTTCTCACTAGCACAGACATAAGCGCCCAGCAGCCCTTGTAATACATGAGTCAGTGGATCCACAGTGGTCCTCGCCAGGGCACCTCAGACATTCACAGGATAAGTCACAGGGCAAACTTGTTAACGTGCAGTTTCTGATTCCAGAGATTTGCCTTTGTAACAAGTTCCCAGGTGAGGTTTGAGGCACCGGTGCTGGGATCCTGATAGGGAGGGTGCATGCTGCCACATCAGACGTGAGCCTGGGCTATTACCTAGAGAAGCAAGTCAGCCAGGCTGCCTGATACATTGTCCACACTCTTATGCTGTCAGAGCAATGGGCAGTCAGCACGGCAAGCCCATGAGGAGCTCTTTGCTAGATGCTCTGTATGCATGGAAAGTGTTTCCCTGAGGGAGGCTGCTGTTAGCATCCTTCCTGAAATACAGTGGGCTGTCCTGAATGTGAAGCCAGCACAGTCCTGACTCGACATGCCCAGGGTTTAGAGTCTGACCTGGGTAGATCTGTGCCCTGACTCTGCCACTCATCTCCTGGGGGGCCTTAGGCAAGTCAGGCTACCTTCCTGCACCTCAGATGCCCCAACTGTAACGTGGGTGATGACAGAGTTATGAGGACCTGCTGGCGTCCCAGGCTTGGGGTCAGTGCCAGCTATTTTTCATTGTTGCATAATGCACAAGTGGGATATGTCTCAGCTGGACTTTGACCCAGAAGAATAATTTCGGGGCAGCTGCTCAGAACTCAGATGGGAGACACTGGGAGCCAAGAGCCTGCCACCCAGGTTTTACGATGTAAATGGGATGGAGTCGACTGCAATAAAGCAAGTTTTGAACAAGAGACTTGTTCACAGGTTGACACATAAAGATGTAAATTCGAGCCATAAATCTCCCCCCACAGCCTGGGTGCCAAAGCTGCTCCGCGGAGCTGGGCTCACTGGGCAGCTGCTGCCTGGCCTGGCCTGGCCTGGCCTCATCCTCTGTGGCCCCAGAACCCGGGCCTGCTGGGCACCCACACTTTCCATGCAGCTCCACCTCTCTGTACAAGGTCTGTTCTCTGACCTTAGCAAAATCATAGGATTATGAAGCCAAGTGTTGCAGGTGGAAAAAGCCTCTCTCTAGCTTCGCACCAGATAGACCATAGGAATGAATGGATCCTTCACAGAGTGGCACTGAGGTCACCTCAGGGTCAATGTCATTGAGTCAGTTAAGCTAAAATACACGGGCGTCTCGTCCTGAATGCTCCTTTCCTGATGCTCCAGGGAGATACCCCTGGCTACCCTCCAGCTCCTGCCCTGGCTTCCAGCCCCGGAGACACTCTGGCCTTTCTCTACCCAAGATCTTGTGTGCTGTCCCTCTGTCCTCATCACCCCTCGTTTCTCTGCATAGTTTGTTCATTCATGTCCTCAGGCCTCACTTTAAATATTATCTTCTCAGAGAAGTTAGACCTGATGCCAAAATCTAAATATTTAGCCGTCACCATGATTCTCTCTCCCGTTTGTTTCCTGTATGAAGGACACGATATCTAATTGCACATTTTTGCTAGATTGTGTCAATCATGGGGCAGGGCTGTGTCCATTTAACTCACTGCCCCATTTGTCACCCAGTCCGTCATAATGGCTAAAATGAAATGCCTTTATGGGTCTCTCTGTGCAGATACTTTGCTAAGGGGTTTACCTGCTTTGCCTCCTTCTTTCCTCACAACCCCTCTATAGATAAGCACTATTATTAGACCCACAGACCTCCAATGTCAGCCAGCTTGGACAGGCTCGTGTGTCTATGCTGCCACATAGAAGATGCTCAGAAAACGTTGGTTGACTGAATAGAACCACTTGGCCCAATATGATCTTGTGTAAACTCATCAAATTCAGTCTGTCCCATTCAATTGATACTAAGTCCTTGTCAGCGTGCTGGGGGCTTCCTCACCCTCAAGGAAGTTCATGGTTGGCCATGAGACAAGCCTGGGTGTGAATGACCTTGCCTACCTCTGCTGATTCTCCCCCCTTGTCTGATTAGCTCACCAGATGCCCTGGGGTGCTAGAGGCATGAGTGAGCCAGAGATGCACACGGCACGCCATGGTGCAAAACAGAAGGATGTAAGGGCCTTGGCTTTCATGCCACAGTCCCTTAATTATGGACATGGACACCAAGCCAAGAGCCGTTAGGCACATAGCTAAGAAGGAGGAGGAGGATTTGAATCCCTCCAGACTGGCTCAAAAATTTTAAAAAGATACATTTGTTTTTCTCAGCTTGAGTGTTCTCACGTGCAGTTGAAGACAGAGCCAGCTACAGCAATGGGACAGCCAAGGAGGAGCTGAGCTAGGACCCCAGCCCAGTCCCCAACTGTCCTCTGTGTGCGTCTGCAACGAGCATCATCATGCTTCTGTTACAGCAAAGTGTCACTAATTGGGGGAAGGGGTAAAATGAATGAATGGTCATGTACTTCCCAAAAAGATGAGACCAATGTGGGCACAAAGAATGTGTTCAAGTTCAGCGTCTTTCCCCAGAAATTCTCTATAGGCTTAGATCATCCCTAAGCCTTTGGCTTCAAAGCAGTAGTTTCTGAGCTCCTGCCATTCCCACCACTGCCTGCCTCAGTTTTATCACATCCATGGATCACCTACATTGTTAATGGCTTAGTACTTTATCTTTACATAAACTCACTTAAAAAAAACTTAGAATTATTTTTAAATCATGAAAATATACTCATTTAAAAATAGTCATTAAAAAATTCTAAGTAGAAAATGAATAATATTAGGTGGTACTTAACCATAAACACAATGAAAACAAAGCACTGTTATTAAATCAAACCAGATACTGTCTCCTGCTCCCAAGCAGAGGCCGCTCTGTGTTTGCTGGACTCTGCTACAGAGGCAGGGAGCCCACGCCTTTCTCTTTGATACAACTAAGAGGGAAAGTAAAATTGGAATGGAAAGGGGATCATTTTCTCTCTAGATGAATCAGTGCCACTAGGGTGGGGACACTGCAGCACCCTGCTCTTTCCCACCTCTTCCAGTCTTCTTCCTGTCACCCACTTGCCCTGTGACTTTGGGTGAGTCACTTCCTATCTCTGGGACTCAGTTTTCCCACCTATAAAATGCAAGGTTAGACCAGAATTTAGTTACCAGCTAAATTCTAAATTCTCAGGGCCTACAGAGCCTCAGACTCTCTGACTCAATACTGGGCAGGGGTATCACCTCCAGCCAACCGCTGCCACTGACGAGCATGTGGCCTCCCAGAGCAGTTTGAATACACCATTGTCCCCACAAGGGGCTCCTTCCTGGGCTGAAACCAGTTTCAGGGTTTCCTGGAAAGGTTTCCTCCTTTGGCAAGGGCCATTCAAACCTGTGAAAAGAGGTTGGGGGTTTGGGCAGGAGGAGAACTCAGCAAATAAAAGTCTGTTTGATTTCAGAAAACCAGCCTCCATGAGCAATTGGAGTGGCTCACTTCGGTTAGAATGTTTTGTAACCAGCAGGATTATCTGCAGTGATAAAATTCATACCTCCCAGCCTTCAGATAAAGACATCCCCAGGAGGGTATTGATGGCATCATTGTTGTCGGAAAGAGAAAGAAAGAGTGGCCCGGTGACTCCATTGTGTGTGGGATAAAAGGGCTGGGAAACAGATCTATTTTCGTATTAGCTGAGTGCCACCATTGCGCCCCCAAATCTACTCATTCTTGGGCCCCCGACATCTCCCCTCCAGGTAGCCGGAATGTGCCTCTAGCAAACAAGCACAGGCCTGGACACCCTCGGGGCAAGGGCCTGATTTACAGGCACAAAGAGACGCAGGCGCTGTGTGCTCCTGTGACTGCCAGGGCCTCGTTCTGCACACACCTGAGCGCACCAGCTTTTCTGGCTGCAGTGGCTCATGGCCTCCCACCTTTCTGGCCCTGGCCACCACTGGGAACATAGTGAAAACCAAGGGACCACATTGGCCCTGCCCCAGGATGAGGAATGGCTCAGGAACCATACAACCCCCACCTTCATTCCCTGCCACAGAGCACTTATTACTCAGGCTCCTGGCTTGAGGACCCCAAGCTTCAAAGGGAGGATGCCCAAGGATACTAAGTGGTGACCACTCATTTCCTTGGCACCTGTGCCTTCCTTGGCACACATGTGGAGATTGAGGCATGGAGAGCCAAGCAAATTCTCCAAGGTGAATCAGCCTGCTAGTGCTAGAACTAAACTTTCAGCCTGACCAGTGGCCATGCTGGGTTCTAAACCACTGTGGGAGACTGTGACCATGGCAGGCGCCTTCCTGAGGGCCAGGAGCTTGGCTCTGGAAGGCCAACCATCTCAAGGTTGAGTCAGAGTTCTGCCACTGGTCCCTTCACTGAGCCTCAGTTTTCTCATTTGTAAAAGAAATAGGAGCAAAACCAGTAAGGACTTCCAAGTGTAAAGAAGAAATGATATAAAGCCCGTCCTGCCATGGGCACAGGGCCTGGTACACAGGAAATGCTTAGTAAGTGCTGTGATTATAACTGCCACTGCTGCTCACAGCCACTGCTATTAAATATGTCCTCTCTACTGCACCCAGACCTCACCTGTTCTTGCAATCTCAGCCACAGAAGTCCTGCATCCTCCTCCAGCTTCTCCCCAAGAGTCCTGGAAGGTCAGCTGGGAATGACAGGAGAGTTCCTTTGGCCAGTTCATGGATAAGAGGCCAGAATGGGCAGGAATTGTCCAACCTCACAGGGGAAAGGAGCAGAATCTGAGCTGAGGGCTGGGCTGCCAACCCACCCAGTGCCTCCTCTGACCGCAGTTCCCACCGCAGGGCCTCGAGGCTGTGTCCTCCTCCAGAACTGGCTCCCTGGAAGGCCCGGGTTAGCCTGGGAAGGGGTGGCGTGGGTCCATAACTCAGCAGGGTCACCTGGCAACTGCTCCCGGCACAGAAGCCCTTAAAACTTCCACATCTGCTCTCTGCACCAACAGCAAATCAATGTCAGGCCTCCTCTCCTTCCTCCAGCAGGCCCAGGCGAGGACCCAGATACCACTGCATTAACACTTGAATTCCAGCCTTATCCCCAACCCAGTCTGATGGTGATCATTGATCACCCCTCCCCTCTGGTGCCCTGTCCCTTCCCCCAACTCCTAGCCACATCAAGCCAGAGAGTGAGGCCAGATATAAAAACCACTAAAAATAATTGTCAGATTCATCTCCAGGGTGAGTGGAGGAAGAGCCCACCCCTTGCTGAGGCAATGAATACTTCCCTCACCTGTTCCTCTCCTTTGGAACAGTGGTTCTCAGCCCTGGGGCAGGGTGGAGTGATAAGAGTTCTAATGGACAGATGAGGAAATCAGAAGCCCTGCAGCCAGGGCCAGGCTTGGGCTATTTTAAAACATCTTTCCAGGCTATTCTGGTGCACCGCCCTGGTTGAGAACCACAGGTTGGAAGCTTGGATGGTGGAATGCAAACGTCAAGCACTCTCTGGCTACAGAGGCCTTCAGCAGCCAGCCTGTCTTTGGCAGTGCCAAAGTGACGGTGTAGCACTCTCTGGAGTTAGACTATGTGGGCTGGAGTCCTGTTTCGGTTACCTACTCAACAAACTGCATCCTCCAGGTGAGTATTTTAGAAAGCATTACCCAAGCCTCTTTCTTCAATGATACATTGGGCAATGGAGGTGCTGACATGGGCGCACTATTGAGGAATGAAGTGAGGTAATGTGGTTAAGAAGCACTTTAAGCCCTGCCAGGCACACAGTAGGTCTGGAGGGATATGGCTACTTTTCCATCCCAGCGTGCTCCTGAGCACCATGTCCCCACCCTTTCCCCAATGCTGGTTTGGAATCAAGCACTATGACGGTGGCAAAATGAGCTGGCCATGTCCCTGTGTCTGCTGCTTGCCTTATTCTTGGCACATGATGTGTCAACCAGTGAATTCGCCAGATACGGGAAGGAGGCAGGTGCTAAGGATGGTGTCGAGGATGTCACTGTGAAAAATGAGAAAATGAAAAGCTTTTCACCTTTCCATAGTGGGAACAAAATCACAAAGATACCCCTTATTGTCTTTTGGTGGGTGTGGAGTTTTTAAAATTCTCTAGGTTTTTAAAAAGTATGCATCAGTGCTCAAGATTAAAAATATGTATATGCAATTATGCAATCTGGGTACAAACCGACGTTTTTGCAATTCCAGCTGACAGCCCTTGTAAAACACAATGAGCTGGGCCTGTCAATGTTGATCCCACTGCAATGGCACCGCCTGCAGGGGAGGGTGCTCATTTTTTGAGGAGCTCCCACCCCGGGATTTGCCACTTAGTACAGCCTTGGAGGGGGTGGCCTTGAATCTGGCATGAGAGGGTAGCTTTTTCTGTTGGAATTTCCCTCTACCCCTTTACCAAGGCATCAAGGGAAGAGCTGGGAAAGTTGACCTTGGAGTTTCAGTTTGAGCTTTAGGCCTTTAAAGTACCAAGTCATCATGACTTTCAGAACCTCAGTTTACTCATCCACAAAATAGGGATAACAACATTCTCCTCAGTAGACGATTTTGGGAGTTAGATGAGATAACATACGTATGAAAACATGCAATTCACTACAGGAAAGGGAGCAGACCCAGCTTGAATGAGCTGCTTCTTTTCCTACATCCTTTAACCTGGGAGACGCAGGCCAGCTCCTCCTGCCTCCTCAGGAAAGCTCCGGATCTTTGAGGGCTTGTTAGCTGAGCCACGTGGAGAGTTAAACATCTGAACTGACAAAGGGGCTCCAGAGCTATTTCAGAGCACCCCACCGTCCAGCAGATGGTCCTGGGCCAGATGGCTCAGGAGGTGGGGGACAAGGGCGCGGCAGCCCAGGTGTGTGTTGTGGCAGCTGAGGCGGGTGGGGGGAGAGTTCACTCGTCCACCTCCCCGCCCTCCCTCAGATGTCTCCCCCAGAGGGGCGCTGCCCAGCTCTGACAGATGTGCAGTCTGGGAAGGTTTCCAGGTACAGTGTCAGGAAAGAGGGCAATTAACCCCATGCCAGGACCTGCTCTGGCCAAATGGGAAGTAGGGGAGTTTGTTTTGGTGCTTTTAGTCTCTTCTGCTCATGTGCCCTCACCCCACACCGGTGACCTTCTGCACCTTGCAAGGGAAGCACCTACGCTGCAGTTGGGTACCTTCCCTCTCTCTCTCTGTCTCTCTCCCTCGTTCTGTCTCTCCAGTCCTCACAAACCTTACCTGTCCTCCTTCCATCTTCCTCAGGACTTCATCTGCACCTGCTGAAGCAGTTGATCAGTTGCAAAAGTCCAGTCCAAGCCTTTCATTTAGATCCCTAACCCCCCCACCCCCCAATCTCATGTTGCCACTCTTGCTGCTGACAGGATTGTAGCGCCCCCGCAGGCCAGTGGGGTAAGCACATGTGGTGGGCTTCTTACAGGATTTGGGGAAGTAACTACTATACCTACATGAGGGGTCACAGCAGAGACGGACAGCCGATTTTTGGGAGCCATTAGCTCTCTGGGCCTCAGCTCTGATCATCCAGGACTGCAGGAAAATACCAGTGAGGGATGACAGTCCTGTGCAGTGATCTCATGGCACCGACAGGGGCACTTGTCCTAAGCCCTTTCACTCCTGTAGGGGTGAGTCACATCTGGAGGAAGAGGTGAGGCTCCCCCACCCCCTGCCACTCTTTACTGCGGGGGACATGGAAGAGGTTTACAGCAGTGTGGTCTAGGGTTTATTGAGTTGTTCTGGGGCTACAATAACAAAGTATCACCAGCTGGTACATAACAGAAAGCTACCACTTCGCGGTTCCGGAGGCTGAATCTCCAACATGAAGGCTTCAGCCGGGGTCGGTTTCTCTTGAGAGATGTGGAAGCAACTGCCCCAGGCCTCTCCCCTTGGCTGGTAGCTGGCAGGATTCTCCCTGCCTCTCTTCATGTCATCCATCCTCTGTGAATATCTTCTCTGTGTCCAAATTTTCTCTTTTATGAAGACATCAGCCATACTGGATTAGGGGCTATGCTACTGTGCTAATTATATCTGCAATGACACTGTTTCCAAACAAGGTCACATTCTGAGTTAATGGAGGTTAGGTCTTTGGCATATGGATTGTGGGAGGGGACACAATTAAACCCAAAACAGAGCTGAACATGGCTCTGCTGTCATACAGGCCCAAATCCTCATGATCTAACTTCCTTAGATGAACTGTCCAACATTACTCAGCCTCATCTATAAAATGTGGATTGTGTGGGTCCTACCTTAGGGGACATTTTAAGGGAGAGCTAAAATAAGGTCTGTGAAGCATTAAACATGTGAATTGGGAAAAGATAAGTCCTCAAGGGACATGAGTTGGTATTATGATTATTCTGCCCACATAGCCACATGGGTCCTACACTCATGTGCAGAGATGTAGAGTTCAGAGATCAGGACATCTTAATCCATGTAACTGTGGGAGAAGAGGCCAGACTCAGTCCTCAGCCATGTGGGCATCTAACCAAGTCCACCATAGCCCACAGCTACAGGAAATGGTATGTTGAAATAGAATGAAGATTTCCATTGAAACTAAAATTTCTTTGATAAAGAAGCAAATTATTTGTGGAAACAAAGAGTATGAAGTGGAATTAATCATTCAGATAATAGCAATGAATGTTATTTTATGTTTTAAACAGAGGTAAGATTTTTTTTTAATGTTCTGACTTGAATCTCAGCTTCTTTTGTCTTTAGAGGAAGTAGGCAGCTCAGAAATGAAGTTCTGGAAACTTAGAACCATTTACTGGGAATTCTTCTATTCCTCCCATTTTATAGTCATTTTCAAATATTGTCAAGGACGAAAAGGGAACAGATTCCTGCTTAAAGGCATCTCCAGTCTCCCAAACTAAAGGTCTCCTGTCTGAAACAGAAAAGCACCGCAATAGCCATGTTCCTATCCAATTAGGAGCCTGAGCTGATAAAATATTTCCTGCCAAGAATAGCAATTCAAGAGAAAAAGAGAGAGAGAAAAAGAGAGAATTTCTTCTTCAAAAGTATGGAAAAAAGGCTTTTAATCACAGAAGCAGATCTTTCTTTTTATTACTGAGGATAATATGATATGAAATTCTCCTCAAAACTGCACATAATGAAGCTAAAATGAATCATGGGAAAATTCCCTTCTGTTACTGTGAAATTCTGATGAGGCTGGAAGAGTTTAGGAGGGCTTTAGTTAGTAAGTCTGAATTAGTATGTACTTCTTCTCAAAAGAAGACTTTTTTTCTTATTCAAAAAATATCCCCAGGTAACTGTGGTAGACTGAATAATGGCCTCCCAAATATGTCCCTGGAACCTGAGAATGTTACCATATGTAATGAGTTGGTTAATTTTACATGCCAGTTTGGCTAGGCTATGGTTCCCAGTTGTTTGGTCAAGCACCAGTCCAGATATTGACTTGAAGGTAATTTTTAGATGTGATTAACATTTAAATCAGTAGACTTTGAGTAAAGCAGATGACCCTACATAATGTGAGTGGGCCTCATCCAATCAGCTGAAGGCCTCAGTAGAAGAGATTCAGGTCCCCTAAAGAGGAAAGAATTCTGCCTCCAGACTGCCTCAGACTGAGGACTGCAGTGTCAACTCTTTCCTGGGTCTCCAGTCTGCCCCGCAGATTTTGGATTTGCCAGCCCCTACAATCATGTGAGCCAATTCCATAAAATAACTAACTACCTACCTTCCTTCCTTCCTTCCTTCCTTCCTTCCTTCCTTCCTTCCTTCCCTCCTTTCTTTCTTTCTTTCTTTCTTTCTGTCTTTCTGTCTTTCTGTCTTTCTGTCTTTCTTTCTCTCCTTTCTTTCTTTCTTCTGTCTATCATCTGTCTATATCTATCTATCATCTATCTATCTGTATCTATCCATCTCTATCTATCAATCATCCATCTATTCTTCCTGTTGGTTCTGTTTCTCTGGAGAACCCTGACTAGTCTGTATGGCAAAGGGTACTTTGTGGATGTGATTATGTTAACAATCTTTGTATGAGGAGATTATCGTGGATTACCTCGGTGGACCCAATGTAATCACAATGATCCTTATAAAAGGAATATAGACAAAGTCAGAATCAAAGGAAAAGATGATATGAACAGAGGAACAGAGGGTGAATATGTGCTTTGGGTGGAAAACAAACAAACAAACAAACAAAAAAAACAGGCCACCAGCCAAGGAACACAGGCAGACACTAGACGCTAAAACAGACAAGGAAACAGATTCTCCACTCAGAGCCTTGAGAAGGAACCAGTCCTGCTGATGCCTTGACTTTAGGTTTTCTGACTCTGTGTTGTTTTAAGTCGCTAAGTTTGTGGTGATTTCTGACAGCAGTAACAGTACACTAATACAGTGACCAAAACCTGCCATAGAAAACCTGCTGCAGGGATGAAACTAATTTCTCTATTTTCAAATATTTGTAAGGGTTATTATTCTATGTAGATAGCTCTTATAGATAAATATAAAGGCAGATGCCTCAGCAAAGAGAATTTACAAGAAATTCAGAGAAGAGGTGATGGCGACATCAAATACATGTCATAATATTTGGCCCAGCTGATAATCAGAGACATGTAAAATAAAACAATAGCATGATAATCGTTGGCCTATGTATGTAGTCAACGTCTTAAGTGACAAGACTACTGAGGACGAGGCTGTGGCGAGGCAGCACATTTAAAAACAGCTGGTGGAAATGTAAATGAAAAGGATCGTTTTGGAAATTATTTATATAAGATATATCATGAGCCTTGAAAATTTATATCCTTTCACCCATATGTTCACATTTAGAAATCTAGCCTAAGAAAATAATCAGAGCACAAGCAAAGATGACTGTACCCGTGTTGCAGCTCTGTGTATGACAAAACGAAAGAACTAATAAATGCCCATCAGGATGACCACGGCTAAGGGATTCACAGTGAGTGTTACACAACCATTAAACACGGTGTTTATAAAGTTTTTGTAGGGGAGTGATGTTAATAAAAATGGTTAAAAAAAGATTCCAAAAGTCCACCACTTCATAAAAGCAACAAAAAACCTTGCAAAAAATGGTCACAGTCAATTTCTGACAACCAAACCAAATAAAACCTAACTACTCCCCAGCTCAGGGTTAGCCTTAAAAATAACATCCCATATTTCCATTGCCAGTACAAGAGGAGCAGGCAAAGCCTCAAGAATTATAGTTATTAGTTTAGAACTGCCTGGTGGTTACCTGTAACATCAGCAGAAAAGGCTGGTCTTTACTTCACGAAAGTAAGTCTGTACTTTCCCAGCACTAGGGCAGCTACCTGGGGCCTTTGTCAAAAACATTTCCAAGCAAATGTTTATCAACTAATGTCTGAAGCAATGGAAACAGCTGGACCGTACAATGGCTAACCAAAAGGCTTGGGAGGAAAAACTGGGGAATGTGATGGGGAATACAGGCTTTGAAAGGTTCAACCTATTCCTGGGAATGAAGGCCAGGTGCATTCCCAAGGCTGTGCATCTGCTTGGGAAAGAAATAATAACCTAAGCTCTCATCTCTGGCTGACCTTGAAATTCCATGCAAACAAGGAAGTGAAGGCTAAAGCATGTTAGTAAACTGCCTAGCTGACTGTTAACGGCGTGTCCCAGCACACACATAGAGCATCTTCAAAGACTGGGAGACTTTTGTCTGGTCATTAGTGACCATTAAGTTATGTCAGTGGTCACACATTACAAAGAATATAGACTACAAAATTAGTTTGAAAAAGTTATGAAACAAATAACAACTACAACAAGCAGCAACAATAAACCACATTGTGACGTGCAAATGTCCAGTTATAAACCCCAAGGTTTGCAGAGAAACAAGACAGTATGACCCATACAGAAAAATAAAAGCAATTAATCAAAATTGTCCCTGATGAAGTCCAAGGTCTGAGCTCCATTCAAAAGACAGACATTAGCAGAAGGAATAAAAAAAAAAAATCATCCAACAATACAGTGTCTACCAGAGATGTAGTTTAGATTCAGACACAAACAGATTGAATGCAAAGGAATGGAAAAAAGCTAAATCACGCAAACAGAAATCAGGGAGCTGGAGTGGCTGTGCTAATGCCAGACAAAGTAGACCTTAAGACAAAAAGTATTGAAAGAGACAAAGAAAGGCATTATACAGTGATAAAAGCGTCACTCCACCAAGAAGATATAACACATAAATACATGTGCACCGAACATCCGATCCCCAAAGAAAGAAAAGCTGCTACCCGGAAGGGAGAAACAGATGGTCTCACTCCCATAGTTGAAGACATCAATACCTCACTTTCAATAATGGGTAGCACAGGTTGACAGCAAGTAAGCTAACAGGAGACGTGGACAACACTAAACCAGTTGGATCTGCAGAGCACTCTGCCCAGCAACAGCAGAAGACACATCTTCCTCACATCACATAGGTTACAGGTCTCAATGGATTTTAAAAGATGGAAGTCTACAAAACTTCACCTGTGACCTCAGTGCTATTTAATTGAAAATTAATAAAAGAAGGTAAACGGGAAAATTCATAAATATATGGAAATGAAACAAAACAACACATTTCTAAATAATCGACTGGACAAAAAGGAGGTCACAAGGAAAATTAGAAGAAAATTTGCAATTAATGAAAATAAAAACACAACATGCCAAAATTTACAGCTGCAAATGGTTAAAGTAAAGAATAATGCATTTTAAAATTGCTAAAAGAATAGATGTTAGATGTTTTCATCACAAAATGTGGTAAGTATGTGAGGTGATAGATTTGTTAATTACAAATGGATTGATTTAATCACTCTACAATGTAAACATATAGCATGTTACATTACCCCCATAAATATATACAATTATTTTTTGTTAATGAAAAGTAAAACATAAGCCAGTTATGGTTTAAAAGTAGTGGACAGAGAGATTTCTTAAATTCTATTCTGAGGCTATAATGCAAAAAAAAGTTAGAAAAAGTAAAAAATAATTTTTAAAATGCCTACATTAAATAAAGAAGATATTATAAATTAATCTCTTAACCTTCAACCTTAAGAGAGTAGAAAAATCAGAGCAAACTAAGCAAAAATAAAGGAACCCAAACCCAGAGGAGACGAAAGGAAATACTAAAGACTGTGGTAGAGATAACTGAAATAGAATCCAGAGAAATAAGAGAGAAAATGAAAACAAAAGCTGGTTCTTTGAAAACATCATTAAACTTTTAAAACAAAGTCCAGTGAAGTAGACGTTTTATTGTCCCTTTTTTACAGGTGAATAAACTGGAGCATGGAGGAGCCCATTCATTATTTATTAATTCAGCAGTTAGTGAAGCGCCTAGTTGGCGCTGGACGAGGCTCTGGAGAGGCAGCTGAGAACAACACACAGGATCGAGCAGCTCACCTCAGGGAGGAAGACGCAGCCCCGTGTGCCGACTCTGAAGGCAGCCTCTGCTGACCTGGGGGCCCAAGGGAGGCTGTCCAGGGGATGGGAGGCATGAATGAATTTCCTGAAAGACTGACAAGGCCGTGCTATGGGGAGTGCTGCTGCTGATCTTGAGCCTGCAGAGGGCCATGCGGGTTGGGCCTGCAGAGCTGGGTCAGGAATCCAGCTAGCTCTGCCACACAGGTGCAGTGCAGCTGGCCTTCCTTCCCAGGCCTCTGCTCCCATGTGCAAGTCCCTTCCTCCCTCCCCCTCAGAGATCTGGGGAGGAGGCCAGGGAGGAAGAGCTGTCTCTCCTCCATGTTCTTGGGTCCTTTGGACAGGTCCAGTCACCACAGGACTGAGAGGCTCATTTCTGCCAGGCCTGAGGTGTGGATAGGGAGCTCTTGTGACCTCACTGCTGGAGTAGGCGCCAGGGGAGCAGGAGGATAGGCTGGCTTTTGACTCAAGGACACGTCCTTTAGACAGAGTCTCCTCTCTCAAGAACTGAATGGCTGGAGACCCGCAAACCAGAGCAATCTCCCTACACTGTCCTAATAACGCAGTGGTGGGGAGCAGGGCTTGGCTGCACAGCGGCTGGCAGGTTGACTAGTGCTCCCATCCTCCTTCCATCAAATACTAGCTCTGTAGCTCTGGGTAATTCACTCCTCCTTTGGAGTCCCTGTTTAATCTTTAAAATGTAGGTAATGATAGTGTGTATCTACAGAGATGTTTAGGCATCAAATGAGATAATGCTCTTAAAATGGGGAGCATGGCAGACAATAAATGTTCATTGTAAAAAAAAAAAAACCTCAATAAAATTGACAAGACTTTAGCTAGACTAACCAGGAAAAAAGAGAGAAAACTCCTAAAATCAGTAACAAAGGTGAAGACATTGCTATTGAACTTACAGAAATACAAAAGAATTATAAGAAAACATTGTGCAAAATTGTATGCCAAGAAATTAGATAATTTAGCTGAAATGACAAATTTCAGGAAACACAAATCACCAAAACTTACTCAACTAGACATAAAAAAAAAAAAGTCGAGTAGATGTTTAAAGTAGAATCAACACCAATGCTTCTCAACTTATTTCAAAAAATACAAGAGGAAGGGACACTGCCTATTTCATTCTGTGACACCATTTTTATTTACCCTGATACCAAAGGTCATCTCAAGAAAACTACAGACCAACATCTCTAATGCCTATGCCCTCAACAAAAATCCTCAGCGAAATATTAGCAAAATAAGATTCAAAAATTCTTAACAAAATATTAGCAAGCCAAATCCAAAAGCACAAAATACTGCTCACCATGACCAAATTGGATTTATCCCAGGAATGCCAAGGTGGTTCCACATAAGAAAAGTGATCAACGCAGTATACTCCACACAAACAGAATGGAAGATGTAAAAATCCCCCACATGATCATCTTAATTGAAGAGAAAAAGAATTTGACAAAATTAAACACTCTTTCATGATAAAAAATAAATCACTTAACAAACCAGGAATAGAAGGGAGCTTTTCAGTGTGATAAAGAGCATCTGTGAAAAACCCACAGTTAACATCGCATTAATGAGAAAAGACAGCAAACTTTCTCCCAAAGACCAGAAGGATGTTTGCTCTTTGCCATGTTCATTCAAATGATACCTAAGAAGAAGTATAGTTATCTCTACTCACAGGTGATATGGTCTTATATATTGATAATTCTAAAGACTTGACAACAAAATTACTAGAGCTAATAATTGAGTTCAGCAATCTTGCAGCAGACAAGATCAATACACAAAAATCAGTTCTATTTCAACACATGAGAGATAAACACTCTGAAAATAAAATAATTCCATTTATAATGGTATAAAAAAAGAATAAAATATGTGAGAATAAATTTAACCAAGGAAGTGCAAATTTTGTACAATGAAAACCATAGAACACTGTTGAAAGAAATTAAAGGTGACCTAAATAAATGGAAAGACATTCATGGATTGGAAAATTTAATATTGTTAAATGCAAACATACCCCAAATTAATCTACATATTTAGTGCAATCCCCATCACATCTCTAACTGTTGTTTTTGCAGACATGGACAAGTTTATTTTAAAATTCACATGGAAATGTGAGTGACCCAGAATAGCCAAAACAATCTTAAAAGAGGATCACATGGAGGACTTATGCTTCATGATCTCAACATTTACTACAAAGCTACAGTAAGCAAAGCAGTGTGGTATTGATGTAAAGATAAACATCTGTGTCAATGGGGTGGATTGAGAGCCCTGAAATAAACCATATTTCTATAGTCAATTGATTTTCTATAAGAGTTCCAAGACCTTTCCATGGGGAAAAGACAGTCTTTTGGTGTTAGGAAATGGTATTAGGAAAACTGGCTATCCACATGCAAAAGAATGAATATGGACCCTTACTTCATACCATGTGCATAAATTAACTGAAAATGAATGAAAGATCTGAATGTAGGAGCTAAAATCATAAAACCTTTAGAAGGAAACATAGGTGTAAATCTCTGTGACCTTGGGTTACACAAGGGTTTCTAAAATATGACACCAAAAGCATAAGCAACCAAGAAAACATAAATATTTTGGAATTCATCAAAACTTCTGGGCATCAAAAGGTACAATCAAAAAAGTGAAAGGGACAATTTATAGGGTAGGAGAAAATATTTGCAAATTATTATCTGGTAAGGATCTATTATAATATTCAGAATATACTATAATGAATTCTTGTAACTCAACAACAAAAGGGCAAAGAACCCAACTGAAAAATGAATAAGGACCTTAAATAGACATTTGTCCAAAGAAGATATACAAGTGGCCAGCAAACACATAAAAAGCTGCTTAACATCGTTAATAATTAGGGAAATGCAAATAGATACTGCAGTGAGATTTATTCTCAGGTGTTGTTTTATAATTCACACTCACTAAGGTGGCTACACTCACTAAATGGAAAATAATAAGTGTTGACGGGGACGTGCAGAAGTTGGAGCTCTGGTTGTCGGTGTGGCCTCCGTTGTTCGAGATTTAAGCTGCCATGAGGGGTGACGGAGGCCATGGTCATGGTGGGTGCTTTGGTTCCAGAGGAGGCCCAAGAGGAGGGTTCAGGTCCTTTGTACACATATCCCATTAGATTTCTACTTGTGAGAAATGCCCTTCCCCCCTGAAGCCAGCACCTAATGAAACTTCCTTCAGTGAGTCCTTGCTGAAGAGGAATCAGGACCTTGCTCCCAATTCTGCTGAACAGGCCTCTGGTTACAAAAATAAACAACGTGAGTGACAATTTGATTGTGGCTCTAGGAACATTTGAAGTGCAACTTGGAGAAGTCCAACCGGTAGGATCATATAAAAAGGGAACAATGACAACAGGACACAACGTGGCTGACCTGGTGGTAATACTAAAGATTCCACCAACATTGTAAGCTGTTGCTGCCCTGGGCAACAAGGTCGTGGAAAGCCTAAGAGCACAGGATCCTTCTGAAGTTTTGACCATACTGACCAATGAAAATGGCTTAGAAATCAGTTCTTCTGATGCTGTGGTGAAGATTCTCATTACAACAGTGCCACCCAATCTCTGAAAACTGGACCCAGAACTTCATTTAGATATAAAGTTGTTACAGAGTGCCTTAGCAGCCCTCCGACATGCTGCTGGTTTGAGGAAAATGCTTCTCAGTCCACAGTTAAAGTTCTTACCTGACTGCTGAAGGACTTGAGGATTCGTTTTCCTGGCTTTGAGCTCCTTACAGCCTGGATCCTTGACCTGCTGGGTCACTTACGCTGGATGGCCCTTGGCCCTAAACGTGGCAGACGGCCGTTGCTTACAGGTTCTGGCTGCAGGACTGTTCCTGCCATGTTCCGTGGGTATCACTGACCCCTGTGAGAGTGGCAACTTCAGAGTACACAGTCATGACCCTGGAACAGCAGGACGTGGTCTGCTATGCAGCTCAGACTCTGGTCCGAATCCTCTCACATGGTAGCTTCAGGAAGATCCTTGGCCAGGTGGGTGGTGCCAGATGTGTGGCTTCTGAAATACCTACTTGGGATGGAGTGATTGGGACACCCTCAGAAAAGGCTTGTGAGAAGCCACTAGAGCAGAAGACAGGTGAGGAAGAGGAGGAGAAGACAGAGGAACCCCTCAGGGGGAAGAGGCAGAAGGCGTGGAAACCCAGGAGTGACCGCACCCCTCCCTACACCAGGGGAGACTGGCCTAGGCCAGCCCAGCCAGCTGCTTTATGGCATTTCTGTGGCTAGGGAAGGCCGCAGAAGGGAGATTAGGAGGAAGTTTCATGCCATGGATATTGGCTTAATAGCCGTAAGTTTCACATTTATGGCCTGTGCCACCCATTTTAATGAAGCAGGATACCGCCATTTCTTTTGTGTCCCCAACTCACTCCTGAAAACCTCAGCCAGTAATTTTTTTGAAGTGGTATGAACTGTTAATGTCCAGCCCTAATGGGGCTCTTGGTCTTGTTTCTCCTTGGCACGTGGCACCTTTTGCTTTGTAGACTATTCAATAAAACTGATACTTGAGTCTTTTAACTATAAACAGTTAACATCAAAAGAAAGAAAGAAGTTGGAGCTCTCAGACATTGCTAACAGGAATGTAGATGCCGTGACTGTCTGGGAAACCAGTTTGGCAGTTTCTCGAAAAGTTGAACATGGAGTTACTGCATGACTTAGAAATTCCACTTCTGTGTATAGACCAAGAGAATGAAACATATATGTCTACACAAAAAATTGAACACAGATGCTCATGGCAGCATTGCATTCACAACAGCCAAAAATGAACACCCTTTAACTGATGACGCCTAAATAAAACGTGGCGTGTCCATGCCATGAAATATTACCTGATAATAAAATGAAATTAAAGCTTTGACACCTGCTACACCATGGATGAATCTCAGAAACGTTATGCTAAGTGACAGAAGCCACTCACAAAAGACCACATAGTGTGTGAAATTCCCAGAATAGACAAATACTTGGAAAGTAGCTTAGTGGCCGCTCAGGGCCGGGGGAGAAAGCAATGAGGAGTCACTGCTTAATTAACAGGGGTGTTCTAGAGTTTAGAGAGTCAGGATGGTTGCAAAACATATTAAAAACAACGGAATTATACACTTTAAAATGCTTAAATTGCTGAATTTTATGTTCTGTGAATTTTATCTCTTTAGAAACTTTTAGGCAGGTGTGGTGGCTCATGCCTGTCATCCCAGCGCTCTGGGAGGCCAGGGTGGGTGGATGGCCTGAGCTCAGGGGTTCCAGACCAGCCTAATCAAGAGTGAGACCCTGTCTCTAAAAAATAGCCAGGTGTTGAGGCAGGCGCATGTAGTCCCAGCTACTCAGGAGGCTGAGGCAAGAGGATCACTTGAGCCCAAGAGTTGGAGGTTGCTGTGAGCTGTGATGCCACAGCACTCCCCTTAGGGAAACAAAGTGAGACTCTGTCTAAACTAACAAACAAAAAAATTAAAACTAGTAAGTGTATAAAAGTAAAAAGGTGTTTTATTAAATGCCTTATTTAACAAAATGAGAACATGAAATATAGCTGCATCAATTCCAAGGTACATGAAAAACAAGTGTGAGAATGCACAGGAAAGCAAGAAAAAAGGTCAAAGAAACATGCTACATGTTCAGGGTAATTGTCTCCCAGTGTGAATTTATGCTTCCTCCCTTATATCTTGCCTACATATCTGTATTTTTAAGGTTGATTAAATGTTAAATTACACAGGTAACATGAAAATTCTCCCGTTAAGAGTCAAACAGTATAAACAAAGGAAGAAAATTGCCCTTTATTTTTCACCTGCCAGTTAAATTTCAATTTAATCAGTTTGGTTCATATCTTTCTAGATCATTTCCTATTATTTTACAGGGGTAACGGACATATTCGGAGAAATATAGAGTGTTTTGCACCTTTTTAAAGCATGAATAATACGTGGAACACAATACTCCTGTCATTTCCGAGTTGCCATCCTGCCATTGGGTAAAATGCTGGTCATTTCTGATTTTTTGGCTTTATAGACACACTTTCTTGTTTGTGTCTCTCTGGGTACCTAGGCAAGGACCTTCCGAGAACAGCTAACATCTTGGGAAAAGATATCCCGGCTGCACACCCTTCCTGTAGAAGGTGAATTCACCTGCTTTACCATCACTGCTGTTGTCAGTACTACCTAGGGCACATATTTATTTGTAGTAAGAAAATAATTACCTTTCCAGCGTACTTTATTTTAGCCTGGTCATCGGTGGCCATGGTCAGCATCACTGGACAGAGACTCAACAGAAACAGAGTTTCTCAGTTTGCCCTCCATGGTCCTTATCTTCAAGTAAAGGGAATAATTACAGTTGTCCTTGCAAAAATGGAAAAGTCTGATATTTGTGTAGTTACTTCATTTTGCAAAGTGTTTCTGGGCTATGAACCACCCAGGGAGTCCCAGACCCTTGAGCAAAGTAGACACAAGGTGGCCAGGCCTGAGTCCAGATCCTGATTTGGCGACTTACTACCTGCCGGCCCCTCCACTTCTGAGCGTGCCCTGTGATCTCATCGGTGCTAAAGCAGGACAGCAGTAGCTCCTGCTCACAGCCGCGGTGTGGGTGGACCGAGGTGACACGTCTGGCACAGGCCACAGTGATGACACTGCCGTCCATGAACGGTCAGCTGTCCTGCTGCGGAACACTGACTCTGCTTCCATTTCTCTTCTCCCTGCTTTGTTGCAAGGACAGAATGTGGTTGACCCTCACCCCACAGTAGATCGGGCCTACTTTGCCCTCAAAGGAAGAGGAATAACTCCTCCTCCCCCTTTACATGCATTTTAAAAATAATTTGTTGCTGAGGTTTCTGGTTTTGAGTTTGAGGGGCCACCAACTTCTGGTGTGAAAGAACCAGGCGGGAGAGGAAGTGTCTTTGAGTTACCCGGCAGGCACCTCAACAAGAGAGAGCTCTGCATCCCCGGTTTGGGAGGGCAGAGACAGAGAACCAGCTTGAGTGGCCATGAGGCTGGTATCAACGGAAAAGAAGCCACTCGGTAAAGTCACTTAAAGAGGTTTTTTCGGGGCCAGATTTGAGGACCATGACCCGGAGCCACACTCAAGAAGCCTTGAGCAGGTGAACTCACGGTGGTGGGGATACAGTTTGGTTTTATACATTTCAGGGAGGCAGAGGTTACAGATAAGTCATAAATTGGAATGTGGAAGGTACACATTGGTTTGACCTCCAAAGTGGGACATCTCAAAGCTGGAGCTTACAAGACAATTGGCTGAAAGAGTCAGGCTTTGTCCAATAGACCTGGAGTTAATAGAAAGGAATGCTTGGGTTAAGACAGAAGGTCTAAATTGATGACCAAGTACACGGTGGGGAGTGGAGGAAGGGGAGAGCAGAGAGGGAAGGATGAAGGGGGCTGGGGGAGTCAGGGGTGTGACACACCTTTTGGGGGTGGGACACAATTATAAGTGGGAATTTATCTAACAAATGCAATCAGTGTAACCTGGTTTTTGTACCCTCAATGAATCCCCAATAATAAATTTAAAAAAAAAAAAGAGAGAGAGAGAGAGAGTCTATGAATCAGAGACAAGCGACTGGCCGCATATTTGTTGTATAAATTGTGGCCTGCAGGTTTGTCCTGCGTAGACTTAGGCCTGTTGGTGAGGGTATCTCCAAAAAGGAGGGGACGTGATGAGGCTTGTCTGATCTCCTTTCCCAGGGCTAATGATTCAGTTTTAGGGAGTCCTCTTGGCCAGCTGCTGGGGGGAGCTTGAGATTTTATTCCAGTTCACACTAAGACGATGGACTTCTCGACAGGAGGGCTCCAGTGCTTGAGATTTAAGGGGCTTTGTGAAATCATGGGGGCTCTGGGAGGCCCCAGTGTATTTTCACAGCGAGGGATGGGGATAGGGGAGGCAGACACACCTGCCCCTCCAGCCACCCACTGCAGGAGAGGTATGGGCGGATCACACTTCTGTTTTGCTTTTGTTTAGCAACTGCTTTGTTCTTTGAGGTTACTGCATTTATCACAATGCTTTTCCAGTTATAAATTGTCCACTGATTCGGTTATAAATTTAAAAGTACCATCACCCAGGTATTTTTGAGATTCTACCAATCCTCTGTGAAGATGCAATGATAGGATCGGGTCCAGGGAGGCCCACAGATATTTCTTAGTGGTCATTTATTTTAATGTGCACAAGACATAGGCATATACATTGGTTTTCCACTTGTGATAGTGATGTGAAGGTTCCTTTGTAACTAAATTTATTTAAGTAGAATTAATTAATTTAAAGTGGAAATATTAGGTGAACAAGTGGCTCTAAGATATAGCAAAAATTGTGCAATGATTAAGATCTGGGAGACCTTGTTGTAGGCGAAAGCAATCTACAATGTGTGTTGATGAGTATCCTAGCCTGTTCTTAATCCTCTTCAGGGCCATATAGAAATAGCGTAGCTAACCAAAGTAATTCTCACTTAAATTCCCCTCTGCTTTATAGCCACCTCTTTACACATTTTTTTCATTTTGCCATGAGGCAGCAAAGTCTCCTATGAGATTCCACATCATCCAACCACCTGTCTCTTCTGAAGGAATTTCTTTAGGAGAAGATGCCTGGTGCCCGGGTGCCTCAGTCTGCTCAGGCTAATACAACGAAGAACTACAGACTGGAAACCTTGTAAACACAGAAATTCACTCCTCACAGTTCTGGAGGCTGGAAGTCTGAGGTCGGGGTGACAGCATGGTCACATTCTGGGGAGGGCCCTCTTCTGAGTTACAATCTGCTAATTTTTCATTGTGCCCTCACACAGCAGGTAGAAACTACCAGACCTGCCAGTTCCTGCAAAGGCATCAACCCTCATGACCTAATTACCTCCCAAAGCCCTCACCTCCAAATTCACAGGTAGGGTTTCAACCTATTAATTTTGGGGAAGACAGACACATTTGGTTCATTGCACCCAGGCTATGAGCTTACCCATCCTTGCTCCAAAGAGCAGGGCCCTTGGAGCAGCTCTTGTTTCATGGTCTCAGCCTTGGTGGGGAGATCTCAGCTGAGTTTTCAACTTGTTCTCACTTATTTCACTTTATAAAATTTTATCCAATCTCCTTGGAAAAATTAAAATAATTTACCTGGCATTTGCAAGTTGGCACCCTTTACAGATGTGGAGGAATGCAACTCATGGACAGTATTTAATTTTTACACATTATGGTTTTAATTAGAAATGTTAATTAAACACATATGCTAACTTGAGGCTGCCAAAAGGAAAAAATAATATTTGAAAGAATAAGTTACCCAGTGTATTATTATGTGATTTGGCACGGATGTAACTATCCTGGCAACAAGCTCCTGTTCAGTGGCAAACACTGGTGCCTTGGAGTCTGGAGATGTGAGTTTTGGGCCCGTCTTCTGCTCCGGACCAGATGTATTTATAGGAAAGCTGATCACTTCGCTAATCTGTGCCTCAGTTTCCCCATTTGCATAACAATGTATACACAGTCTCCTTCTTGTGGTTGTTGCGAAGGTCAAAGGTAAAAGCTTTCAAGTTCTGCAAAGTCTGAGGCATTCTCTGGATGCATCCCCGCAGGATCCTGGCCCTCCCGGGTTCCTGGAGCCAGGCACAGAGGTCACCAGGAACAGATGAAGGGTTTGCATCCTCGAGCTCCAAGTGGAAAAGCAAATAACACACAGCAGGGCTGAGAATTCCAAATATTAAGACCCTTCATGTGTTTGTCGCTCCGCTCAAGTGCTTGGCAATAATGTAAGGCAAATATCAGGAACTCAGGGGGGAATTAATGTTAAAAAAATTAAAAGTCCTGGTGTGCTCTGGTGTAATTAAGCAATGTAATTAAAGTCCTCCTCTTGAAGCCAGCTGACAGGGGACTCAGGTCATCATTGCAGAGACAGTGAAGGTGCCAAAGTTGGTTTGCACCTTCTGAGGTTTATTTTGTGTTTTTATGTCATCCTGCCTGTGTTGAAACACAGAAAAATGTGTGTGTCCCGGCCGGTGCACTGTTTCCTTGAGATAGGGGCCATGTCTTGTTCATCGTTACTTCCCTCTGGGTGCCACAGGGGTCCTGACTGTGATCGTGTTCATGGGGGAAGTCTAACCTAGACTGAGGATCTCCTGGTACCTACTAGGGAAGTCTGCTGAACCTGAACACTTCTCTCTGGTAATAGGACTGAGTTCTATGGTTATTCTAAGTTTAAATGAAATAAATTTCTAATTCATTAATAACCTAGTGCAGCAGTCCTTGGCAATGGGAATCTCTTAAATGCCCCTGGGCCCACACATTCATTCAACAAATATTTTCTTAGAATCTCTGCTGTGCCGGGCAACGTTCGGGATAGTGATAGATAGAGCTGTCTGGGTCCTGGCTCTCCTGAACCCTGTAATTGGGGACACACGTGCCGAGTGCTAACCGCTAGTGGAGCGTGTGCTGCAGACCACTGATGGGGAGCAGAGGATGGCTGGGGAAGCGTCTAAGGAACAGAGACTCAGCGAAGTGGGGGGAACAACGTGCTCTCTCCTTTCCCAATTTGGGAAGTGGAGGAAGGGCAACAGGCTTGAAGTGGGCTAAGAATAGAGGAAAGACCAAGTTTATTAGAATATAAACAAGGGGAAGTGAGATGGAAGATGAGGTCAGAGGGACAAGAGCGTCCCATCAGGCCAGCGCTGAGTCTGTGTCAGATGTTAACAGGATGGCAGCCCTGGGGGGTTCTGAGCAATGGAGGGATGCAATCTGATTTGCCTCTGTTTGTAATCTCTCTGGCAGCTGTGTGGTCAAAGACCATGGTGGGGAACAAGTGGAATCTGGTAGGGGCTTGGGAGGATGGTCTTGGAGGGAAATGACGGCCTCTTGGAGCAGATGGTAGAAGTGAAGATGGAATTATACAGATGGACTCCTGCCCCAGGGAGAGAGGTTAGACGGGAGGCTTTCCCTGTCCTCCCCCAGCCCTGAGGTATTGCTAGTCTAGGTTTTCAGAGCCCTAAGACTGTTTAACTTCATGACACCTGAGTTGAGGGTGTCATTCTACCAGGCTGGGCCCCACTATTGGGCAGAGTGTGTGTCACAGCAGCATCTTGCAGAGCGAAACCTCAAGACCCTCCTCTGTCTCAAAACTCGAACCAGAGTCTCTCCTAGACATAGATGCATGGCTGTCGTGACACAAATCTCAAGCTTGCCACCACAAGTAGGCAAGAAACATGTCTTTACCCATATTTATCTTTACTGAATGTAGCAAGCATACTAATAGCCCCTGAAAGATGCTGATGTCCTCATCCCAGAATCCCGACTACATGGGAGAGGGACTTAATGTCAATGGAATTGCAATTCCTAATCAGCTGGCTTGGAGATTATTCTGGATTACGCAGGCAAGCCCTAACACAAGGGTTCTTAGAAGTGGAAAAGGAAAGGAGAGAGGGACACATGGCCTTGTTGGAAGCTCAGAGTGATGAAATGTGAGAAGGCCTCCACCCATCCTTGCTGACTGTGAAGATGGATGCAGGGGCCAGCCTGGGGATGGGAGAGGCCCAGGGATGCAAGAAAAGTCCCCTAGACTGTCTTTGGGGGGATGCAGCCTGCAGACACCCTGCAGGCCACATGGGACTTCAAACCTGCAGAGCTATAAGGTAATAAATGTGTTATTCCAAGGCACTAAGTTGGTGGGATTTGTTACAGCAGCAACAGGAAACTGATACACTGAACTTAAATCATCACTTTATGTCCCCATTTGATTAGACGGTAGAAATGTACACTCTGTCAGCTTGGGATCTTCTCTTCCCACAGGACTGTTGCTATATTCTGGGGTCAAGATTTTGGGGCAGCAAGAGGTGTGGCAAGCAGATCTGGTCCGTAGCTGTTACATATCCCTGCTGGTGCCTTCAAACAGCACACCACGTTTCTGGTCCTCAGCTCTTGTGTATCCGTGCTGGTGCCTTCAAAGCAGCACTCAGGTGCCTGGTTCTCAGTTGTTACGTATCCAGGCTGGTGTCTTCAAAACAGCACGCTACATGTCTGGTTTTTGGCTGTTGAAATATATAGGCTACATCTGTGACATCCTTCATGCCTGGAAGTATCACATATTCTTCTAAATCATCATCTTAAACCTGGACGTTGGGTTATGAATCTGATTTCTTTGCACTCTGATTCGGATGTAACACTTCTCTCTCAAAGACTGAAGGGCCCATGTCCTCCTGCCCCAGTGGGAAGGAATATGAGACAATAGGAAAGGCCAGAGGGAGCTCCCTGATTAATTCCTCCCAATATTTCCCCTCTATCTCAGGAGTGGTGTTGGCCAGTCACCATCACCATCAAGGAAACAGGCCTGAGCACAATGCCTGTGTCTGGGGCGGGATCCTGAGCCATTGCTGCGGGGACCAGGTAAGTACGAGGTGGCTTGAGAAGAAGCTGCTGGCATGGTCATTGGGCGGCCCAGACTCCCCCGACCTGGAATTCAGATCAGGAAATAGAGAGCATCCCTGCTGGTTGCTGGCAGGTGCAGAGACAAAGCCCTACAGAGATGCAGAGAAGCTGAAGCCAGAGGCTGTACTAGTGGTGAAAGAAAAGAGCCACGGGCTCCTACTGTGGAGAGGGAGCTCCGGATACTTGGCCCCCGAAGCCTGCTGGTGCCAAAGGGCTGAGTGGCTGCCTTTTCTGAATGGAGAGATTCCTGTCCTGCTTGACCTCCCGTGGCTGTACATACCTTCCCATCATTGGAGGCAGCGACACCTTATATCCTGGATCCTAAAGTCCTCATTATGAACCCAGTTATTATCTCCTTACCCCCAAATTCGTAGACTGAAACTCTAACCCCCAGTTCTTTAGAATGTGGTCTCATTTGGGCCTAAGGTCTTTAAAGAGGTGATGAAATTTAAATGAGGTCACTCGGGTGGCCCCTAATCTGACACAACTGGTGTCCAAGTAGGAAAAGCAGATTAGGACACAGGACACAGACGGCCCTTCAGGAGGACTATGTGTGGCCTCAGTAAGAGGGTGGCCTGCTACAAGTTGCTACACCTTGACCTCAGACTCCAGTCTCCAGAACTGCGAGAAAAGAAAGCTCTGCTGTTTAAGGCCCAGACTGTGATATGTTGTTATGGCAGCCAGAGCAAATCAATCCAGGCCTTAGGAGGCTTTATCCTGCAGTCTCCTGGGCTGGGGGGAAGGCTCAGAAGGCAGAGTGAACCTTCCTTCCTGCCGCTCCTGGGAGCTGCTTCGTGAAACATGCCCTTCCTCCTTCCAGTGCCAGCCCCCAAATCAGCCCTCCTCATCACTGACCCCTCCTCATCACTGTCCCCTGCTCCTCTGGATGCTCCATCCTCCTCCCCACCATGCCTGCCATGGAGCTCACCTCCCTCATCCCGGGATCTGAGTTTAACTTCTCCTTGGCCCCAGATCCTGGGCCACAGAGCTCATTCCAACATCTCTCTCTCTAGTGCTAGGGACATCTCACTTCTTGTAGCACTGGTTGGTCACAGGTTGGCTTCGCGTGGTGCAGAGAAACAGTTTCCATGTTGGTAAATACTGATTTTGATGTATAGTAAAACAATAAAGCTGGTACATACATGAAAGCTGTGATTTCACGGGTATGATGGCTGATGCAGAGGCTGTAATATGTCCTTACGATGTACTGTACTAAGTAAATACAGCAGAACCTCCACAGCTGACCCCTCCCTACACTGACCACCTGCATATGTTGACTGTGAGAAGGAAATCCTCACGCCCCTGACAGGAGTATAGCCATTTGGGGAGACCGCTGGTGGGAAGGAGCAGGCTAGAAACCAAGCTGCATGATCACAGCAGCCCCTGTGATCTGCTTCACAGGGCAGATGCTTCTGTCGCCACCTGGAATGCTTCAAGGCTGGTGTTCCTGGGAAACAACTGAATATAACTTTTACTCTAGACCTGACTGGTGACCAGTTAAGGAAGTAACTTCTAGATTTGCCCTAAGTGAAAATATGAGTCCCTCTGCAGGAGAGAAGACTGCCTCTGGGAACGCCCTCCCACACTCAACTCTACTGACCAGGGATAATAAGAACCCCTTGAAAGTGTGAGAGCTGAGCTGGCTCCAGGTGGTGCTGCGCTCTGCTTTTTCTCCCCCCTTTCTCTGCTAATGACGCCTCCCAATCCCTGGACGGGCCTCTCTCCTTTCCATGGATCCTTCCCCCCGACTCCACCCTTGGCTCCCCCAGTGACCAGTTTGTTATTGTCTCTTGAGTGGTCAACTTACAGGTTCTGCTGTACTGAGATGAGAGTGTGGCAAAAACCAGGACCGTAGTGTGAGAACGGCTGAAACTTGGGGGCCAGGGTTTCGCGCTCATGTGCAGGAGAAGCCAGAGCAGGGAGGGGAGGCCTGCAAGTCAGCACACGGGGCAGGAAGGGATTCTACTCCACCCTGACGTCTTTCTTGCTCCCTCTCCAGACTGATCCAGAAAACCCGCCTCAGAAGTCTGTTCCGTAAGGCTGCAGTCCACGTGGGGAGCTGCCGGGGCTGGCTGCGTGAGACCTCTTGCTTCCTAGTCGGTAGGCATTTCATAGGCAGCACGGGCCTCCATTTCTCCCAAATTCCTTGGCCTTGTCAGAGGTAACTTCAGCTGTGAAGTGAATTCGGTTCCTCTTGTTTATGTATTAGACAAATGCAGACCCTTTGCCTGAGCCCAACCACTGAACAGCACCCTTCGGGGAAACACAACTGTCCAGACAGCTGACAACCTCCGCACTGCGAAGTCCAAGGTGGCATCCCAGTGAGGGCTTGGAGGATGCCAGGGACATGGAGAGTGAGGAGACTGAGAAGGCATTTGCGGGTGGTCAGTCTGCCAAGAGACACGGACTCTCAGGTGAGCATGGAGGTCAGTGTCCCCAAACACAGCTGAGTCATAAACAACACAGCAGCAGTCGGGCAGGAAGGCCAGAGCCACCTCTCTCCGCGCAGCTGAAAGATACTTAGCTGCAAACGGCATGACTCCCTCGTTTGACTGAACTTTAGCTTGTTAGTTCTAAGGAGCCCTTAAAAATTGAGTGCTATATTATGGGAAACCATGCAACTGTGTGGGCCCTTTCTGATGTAACTGTGTGTCTCAGGCTATATTCATCCAATGGCATTTAAGGCTCATTAAATTTTGAATCCCATGTCACCTGCCTTAGGCTCAAAATAGTTCTCCTGTGCCTTTTGTCTCCCAAGTCCATTTTAATGGAAATTGTTTCCATTCACCTCTCTGTTCCCTTCTTCCTGCCAGCAACACCCGATCTTTAATAATCTCCAGTATAGAATTATTCACTCTGTGAACCTGTCATTTGGGGGAATACATTGGACCTTGACTGATGTAAATAGCTGGCGGTAAAAGGCTTCGAGTGCTGTTAGAATTCCTTCCCCCTGCTTCCTGCTCTGGCTAGGATGCTACAGCCCCTGCTCATCCAATCCCCTGCCTCAGTATCACTCAACGGATGGTAGACTCCCCACAGCACAGTCCCTGCTGTGTCTTAACCCAGGAAAGTCTCAGGGTCTGACATAGGACAAGCACACGCCTCCTCTAAAGACGGGAGCCATTAGTTGTA
This sequence comes from Loris lydekkerianus, assembly GCA_963574355.1. Classification (NCBI taxonomy): domain Eukaryota; kingdom Metazoa; phylum Chordata; class Mammalia; order Primates; family Lorisidae; genus Loris; species Loris lydekkerianus. The sequence goes on from CAUYPK010147408.1 coordinate 48,281, forward strand.
ATAAATAAATCTTATGTAGCATTTAATAAGAGCCAGGCACTGATCTAAGTGCTTATAGCTGGATAGAGGTTGGGGGTAACTATCTCCTTTTTTATAGATAAAGAGACTGAAGTACAGGAAGTTAAGTAAATTGCTCAAAGTCATACAGCAATCATACCACGGAGTGTGGATTTGAACCCAGGCCATCTAAGCCAGAAGCCATCTCCTACCCAGTCCAAAGCACACACTCCCAGCCCTTCCCACTGGTGGCTGCCACATAGTAATGTTGGGCAAGAATTTCCAGGCTGTCATATTTCTTTCACAGAAGCCAGAAATCTGAACTGTATGAAATGTCCCGAATTTTTAAACCTAACAAGTCAAATAATTTTTTTTTAATACTGGGACAGCCAAATATAGTATGTCTATAGTTTGTATGCCACCCGGGTACGACCTCTGGTTGACACTAACTCTAAAGAAAACAAAGTGGCCACCAAATTCAAATCCTTCTGTACCAACAAAAAACTTCCTTGGGAGCTGGGCAGAGCCCAAAGAGCAGGCAGAATTACTGTGATCCAGGCAGGATGCTCCGAAAGCCCCCTGCTTCACAGAGTGTCTCCAGTCGTGACTGTGAAGGTGCTTTAAAGAAAGGTTTGGGGAAACTCGCTTACTGGTTGGTTGACACCTGCACTGAGTTAAATCAATGCAGCAAGTGTAGCAAACAGCACGAGAAATGTCAGCTCTCATTAGCCTGCATATAAATCTGCTCCGCAAGAATTGGGATTAAAGAACGTCAGGGAAATGGCAGGAAGCGGGAACATATGTTGTTCACACAAAAAGAATCTCCAACAATGGGTGTCTCCTCCACAGCGGAGGCACCTGGAACAGGGAGGCTTTGTTTCATCTTGGCACCTCCCCCACCCCCGCCAGGAGCAGGAAGCCGGGAAAACTGGCTTCATCAGGGTGGTAGGAGGCCCTGCGCTGACACAGCTGAACAGTCGTAAACTGTCATAAAGAGTAAATGACTTGATAATGCAAAACAGTAATTAGGATGTGGTGCATGTTTATGCTATTTACATATTTTAACACCCTGATATTAACGAGTCTTCCTGATAGTACATAAATGATTTAGCCCTGTGCAATTCGTTCCAGACTGCCACAGACGGGCAGGCCCGAGAAACAAATGCCCGTTGAGTCTTCTCCCTCCCTCCTCTCCTCTGTGTCTGGAAGCTCACCTGGCAGGAAAGCCAGGCAGGAGAGTGGGGAGTGGGCGGTGGAACACCCTCCCCAGCACACACAGGTGTGAAGGCCCCTGGGAGAAGCTCAGGAGGGAAGGGAGTTCCCTCCATGAGAAACCTCCCTCCCTGCTGACTAAAGGCGCTGAAGGCAGATGTGCTGAGAAACGTGTAACAACCCGCTGGCAACAAAAACCCTTGACTTGAAGTGTTTGCCAGTTTTCACGGAGTGGATACTCACACTGTGGCCAATGTGGGGTCCACGCTCCCAACATAATGTCCCTGGATGCAGTGGGGAGAAGGGCCCAGCATTGCCCTCAGGATGCCGCAACATCCTCAGATGCCACCGGCCTCTGATACTGGTCTCAGTTGTCGTCTTAACCCCATCCACAAGCAGAGAAACGTGGTGGGACCTTTGCTACAGAACTGTACTCCATTCCAGGTGTTCTCCAAGATGCCATGACCCAAATCTTTCACAGTGCAAAAGAATTTTATTGGAGAGCTGGTAAGAAGTCATTGAACCCAATGCAGAAACCGTACCCTGGAGTAGGGGAGAATTTACAGAAGGGCCCACAGCAAGGGCTCATAGCAACCTGACATCACACAGCAGCTGGAACCCAGCCTATGTGTGTGTGACCCTTTTCCTGGGCAGTCCTTCCTGACCCCTGCTCCAGAGCCACAGGTCTCCGGTGTGTCCTGAGCCTGTGAGCTTGTGTGAGTGTGCACGAGTGCAAGGCAGGCGGCAGACGAACAGCCCTGTGTTCGGAGAATGGGTTGCCAGGTAACAGGAACACATCGCTGTGGGAGACATCCGTGCAGACATGGGTAATGGCAGCAGCGGGCATGGTGCTTCCTGGAGGAGGACACGGCCAGGTCTGAGGTGAGCGTTCAGCGTCAGAAGCGGTTGAGGAGACACCATGGTGCAAAGGACCTTTAGAGCATTGGGGGTTCGTGCACTTGTGTACTCCACAGGGAACCGAGACCCAGAGCTGGAGAGTGACTTGCCCAAGGTCACACCTAGAGGGTGTCCCAGCTGGGGCCACCGGAAGTGGATGTGTAGGATCTGGAGCTCCCACTGAGCCCCACAGAATATGACAGAAATCTCCTAAGCCAAAAGTAAGCTCCAAATGCCAAGTGGGGCAGGGCTGTGCTCCTGGAAGAGCTCTGCGGTGCTGCCTGGCCCATGGCCTGCCTGCCTCTTCCCCCCTTCCCACCACGGCCCGGGGGAGGGAGCAGAGCCCCGGAGCAGCGAGATAGCTGACGTCATGGGGGCTGTGAGATTCCGAGGGGTCATTGGGCTGAACAGATGGCGGGCAGATATTGGTTTTAACTCGCACATGGTTGAGTAAATAATGTTTAAGTTCTTCTCGACAGCCTGGGGAGCCAACAGATCGCCCTGAGTGCAGCTACCTCCACCTCCCGCCCGCGTCATCTGCTCTTCCCGGGGTTCTCATTTCCTACCCTGTTTGTGCTTTAGAGCATGGCTGGCTGGTCAGGAAGCCTGTGCCCTTGGAGGCAGGAGCATGTGTGCGGAAAGAGGGAGGAGGGGGCGGGCCTGGGGGAGGCCGGGCAGCCCTTTATCACAACGTGTGCCTGGGTAGTAGCTGTCAAGCAAAATCACTGTCAAGGGCATCATAGGCAAAGTGCCTGGGGTGTTGGTCATGTTTTAATCCTTGATAACAAAGAAGCTCACAAGACAACACTCCCCTCGGTCTGCCTGTCTATAAGATCGTTTCTCTGTCCACAGATCAAAGGGTGTGGGCTGATGAAACTTGGGGTGGCGCCCTTGAGTTCTGATCCTGATCTGGCCACTCACTGGCCTCTGGTACTTCTCAGGACTCCTCTGAGCCTTGGTTTCTCTGTATGTCCAGTGAGGGTGCTGGCTCTGGCCTGGCTGTCCTCCCAGGGAAGAAACGCCTGCATGAACAATGCCTGTGTGAATGGGAGACAAAGCAGAACGAGATGGGCAGGCACAGCAGAAAGGAATTCACTTACCATCATTCTTGAGCCTCTACTAGATTAGCCTCAGAGGAGGGGCATGAATAAGGCCTGGACTCCACACCCAAAGGCTCACCTCTGAATGGAGACAGATAAGCGAACAAAATTACCAAAGTAGGTCAGTGGTAGTTACTAGCATGGGCTCTGGGACCTGACTTCGTGCTTTTCCTTTAGTCTCCTAAAAACTGTGTGACCTTGGGCTGGTAACCTTTTTGCCTCAGCATCCCCCCTATCTATGAAATGGACAGTGAAGACAGTGCAGTGAGGACAGTGAAAAAGCAAGGTGAGCAGCACAGTGCCCTGATTCACAGAAAAGGCTCAACAAATGGCAGCTGCTGTTGTTACTACCGAGCTCCTGCAGGCGACGGCCCAAGAAACTGGGGGAGCACAAGGTGCAGGGAGGAAGACTCATCCCAGGCCCAAGGACAAGGCCAGGGAGGACGTCTGGAAGTAGGAACTTAGTAGTGAAGTACTAAGTACTAAGTACTACTAAGTCGTGAAGACCAAGTTAAGAGTCAACTAGGAAAAAGCAAATTCGCTCGGCGCATACTTGTTGAGCAAGGACTTGGGTAAGAAGAAAGAAGAAGGTCTCTGCTGCTTATACCTTTTGTTCTGGACCAGAGGGCCACACACTTTTTCCAGAAAGGGTCAGTCAGTAAATATTTCAGGCTCTCCCGTTTTTGTCTCTGACACGCTGCCCAGCTCTGCTGCTGCCATGTGAAGGCAGCCTTCCATGATCCAGGGATGATGGGGCATGGCTGTGCTCCCACAAAACTGAGTTTCTGAACATTGAAATGGGAATATCATATAATTTCCACAGGTCATGAAACAGGACTTTTCCTTTTTCAATATTTAAAAACGTAAAAAATCAATCTTACCTCTCGGGCCATACAAAAACAGGCAGCAGTGGGATGAATTTGTCTCAGGCACAATCTCAGAGTAAGCATAGGGGTGGATCTAGAGAAATGGGACTATTCTGGACCGTCGCCGGGGCTGAGACAGTGAGTCCGTGAGCTGTGACGCAACCACGGGGGTGAGGGTACCAATTTAGTTCAGGTGGCCGTGACAGGCTCTGTGAGGATATAACATTTGGCCTGAAAACAGAACGATTAGAAAAACCAAAGTCTGGACATCAGAAGAATCCACCACAGTGGGCTCAAAGCTTTGGCATGTTATGTGCAGGAAGAGGGTTGCCATGCCTAGAGCCTAGGGTTTGTAAGGGAAGGAGAGAAATTGGCTGGAAAAGAGAAAAAAGAACCAGAAGAATGGGTAGTGAGGGTTTGAGTTTACAGTAACCTACATGTGATTAATTCAGTTTCTGTAGAACTGGCCTTGGTTTGATTGAAAGAAAATATTTGAAAAGGGATTCTCTATGTAAATACCTTTTGTGATTTCTTTCAATATGTGGGGACAAAAGGAGGGGATATATTGTACTAAAGCATGCTGAAGTGCTGACTCAGTGCTGGGCATTATTATCCACCAACCCTAATGAGTCTATTTCTTCCGCAGAAGACGAGACCAGGCTGAGTGTGCAGTGTCCCGGCCAAGTGCCGGCCTTCTTGTGTGTCTTTAATGAGTTGTTTCTGGCTCTTTAGAGTGGAAATTTCAGACTCTGTCCAGCCAGAGCCCCCAGCACCTGATTCTACAAATGTCTGACTTGTTTCTTGGGTAGTTTCACCAGAATAAGGTCAGAATAGAGATCTGGTCAAAACGTCAATTCCAAGGGTGGGGGGAAGGGAGTTGGCATGTGATGCTCTTGGTGGTGACATAGGTCCTGGACCGTGTGGGTCTCCCTCCATGACCTTGCTGCTATGACAGGAAAAAGAATTAGATGTCTCAGAAAAGTTTCGTAATGAAAAAAATTTGTCAAAAGGATTTTCTACATATCCCTGGGTTGAGGGGCCAGAACCTATGGATTCTGAGAACATGGGGAATCTGGGTTTCACTCCTCCCAATACATACACCTCACACGTGCATACACACAGGCACAAGCACACCACACACACCTCACACGTGCACATACATGCAAACCACACACAGACATCACACGCCATAGACACACACCACATACACTCCCACACACACACCTTGCTCATGCTCACACACACACCACACACACACTCAGTGCAGGTAAATGCACACTAGTGTGCCACGACTCACACACTTCCTAGCTGAGTGGTTTGCACAGCTGTACTCCATCTAACTTGAGCTGCATCAGTTAAATAAGGCCTTCTGTTTTCACCTTTCCACAGCTGTTGCCATCTGCCTAATTTCAATCAATTAACTTTTACTTAAAAACATTAAATTTCAAGAATACAAGATGGCAGCCGAGTAACAGCTTCCCTTCAACAGGGCATGGTGAGTCTGGGGAGATAAGACTCCAAGCATCTCTGGCTGGTGGGATCTGCCTATAATCATCCCTTTGAGGATACAGTGAGTCAGCAAGGGAATTCTGGACCCCAAGAGGAGGACAAAAACAATGAAAAAATGGCAAGTGGTTGCGTGTGTTCGAGCGACCTAATCCCACTGGCAGCCATAAGTACAAGCAGCAGTGAGACTGCAAACCAGAAAGGCCTTACCTGTGGACTGTTTCAGTGTTTTTGGACTTCACACTCAGTTGAACTGCCTTGGAGAGAGCTTGAGCAGGAGTGCGGAGAACTTTGGGCATTGTCTAGGGCCCCAGACTGAGTTGCTGAGCCTGAGGGACAGAGCTAGTAGTGTTTGGCTGTGGGCTGCAGGGAGCCATTGTGA
>CAUYPK010147409.1:0-15387 GCA_963574355.1 Loris lydekkerianus
AGCAAGGCCCGGCCTGAAACTGCCTCTACCTAGATACAGCCAATGTGGTACCATGCCACTGGCCCGACCCTGTCACTCACCTCTTCCCCTGCCTTCTTTCCCTGCCCCTTCTCCACAATAAAAAAATAAAAAATAAATAAATAAAATAAAATAAATTAAAAAAAAAAAAAAAAGAAAATGGGAAAAAAAAAATAAAGTTTATCTAGTCTAAAACTTGACTTGTCAGTATTCTTTGTTTTTCTTTTCTCTTTCCTACTCTCCTCTCTCAGTGATTAGTCATAGACCAGCTACCCTCAATTCTTTTATTCCCAAATCTTTAAATGGATGTTTGCAAATACATGTTGGTAAATCCAATTCTATTTTTCTCTTGATTTTTGTTGATATTTCTGCAATTATTTTTCCTCATATTGAATTGGTCTTTGAGGAAAATGGTTCTAAGTTTTACCTTTTCGACTCCTTGCAAAGTAGTTAATGATTTGTAAACCAATGCTTAAATGCACAATTTTGAGCACATTCCTATGAATTATTTTGTGATGGCAAAAATCACTTTTGTAAGGCCAATGCTAAATTCTTTATTTATCTGTGTCTAGGATTTGGATCTTTAGATGCTAAGTTGAATTTTCTCAATACCAAATGGAATAGTGGATGTGAGCTAAAATGAAAGAAAAGCAAAAAGTTAACAACTCTTTTCTTTCTTTTCATAAATTGAAGCTCTTCTGGGTGGAAAATTATAGCTAAAATGTTTTGCTGATTATCTCTTTTACCACAACTTTTATAAGAGATACATGAATTTGCTGATTTCAGGAGGCAATTTATTTATGTATTTATTTTTGTATTCTTGGTGCCCTAAGAATAAATTATTAGCTCATATTTTAACAGTTATTTGTATCTATCTCTTGATTTTCTGACAGATTTCTTAATTTGTGTTAAGTCCTCAGTTTAAAGGGTTGCACAGGATGAAAAGTGTGCAGTAGATATTAAGGTTTGTGTTCTTTGGCAGGGTTTGGGTTTTTGGAAGTGATAAGTATTTTAAGGAAAATTGTTTTATAACGTACGAAAATTTTCATAGTGATTTGGAGTTTTACTTTGGAATTTATTTTGTGGAATGATATAATATGTGTATTTATATATTGTGAAATGATTACACAAACAAACTAATTAACATATCCATCACTTCACAAAGTTTTATTTTAAAGATCCAAACTTTCAGAAAATTTCAAATATTCATTATTAGTAATTATAGTCACTGTGCATACTATACATTATATATTCAGTATGCACTGTGCATGCTGCATCTTAAAAATGAATCTCTGTTCCCTGTGACCAACATCTCTCTATTTTCCTTGCTGCAGCTCCTGGGAGCACCACTCTACTCTTGTTAATGAATTTGACTTTTTAGGATTCAAAATATAAGTGATACTATGCAGAGTGGTCTTTCTATATCTAGCTTATTTCAGTTAGCATAATTCCACCCGGGTTTATCCATGTTGTTACAAATGTCAGGATGTCCTTTTGTTCTTTGAGATATGGTCTCACTCTTGCCTAGGCAAGGGTGCAGGAACACCATCATTATTTACTACAACTTCCAGCACCTGGGCAGTGATCCTCCTGCCTCAGTATCCTGAGCATCTAGGACTACAGGCTCTTGCCACCATGCCTGGATAACTATTCCTTATGTTTTTATAGGGATGGAGTCTTGCTATATTGCTCAGGCTAGTCTCAGACTCCTGCCTCAACAACCCTCCCTCCTTGGCCACAAAACCTATTAGGATTACAGGCGTGAGCCACTGTACCTGGCCTGATATCATTATTTTAAGGCTGAGAAAAAAATATATATGAATGTACTGATATATATTTATATAAATAACTATATATATGTGTTTGTATGTGACAGGAATTTTGTTTGTTTCCATATCTTAGCTATTATAAATAATGCTATAATGAATATGAAAGTACAGATATATCTTTAAGATGGGGATTTCATTTCCTTTGAATATACTGAATATACCTAGAAGTAGGATTTATGGATCATATGGTAGTTCCATTATTAATTTTTTGAGGAACCTCCAGACTATTTTCCTTAATGACCACAACAATGTACATTCTTATCAATTGTGTGCAAAGGTTCTCTTTTCTTCACACATTTGTCAAAACTTGTTATGTTTTGATTTCTTGATATACCCATTCTAGCAGGTGTAAGGAAATATCTCATTGTGATTTTGATTTGCATTTCTATGGTGATTAGGGATGTTGAGCATCTTCTCATATAACTGTTAACCATTTATAAATCTTTTTTGGAAAAGTATATATTCAGATTCAATATAAAATGAAGTACCTTTTTTTCAAGTTCTATAAAGTATGACATTGATGTTTTGATGGGGTTTGCATTAAATTTGTAGAATGCTTTGTGTAATTTAGACATTTTTAAAATGTTGATTCTTCCCAATCATGAGCATGGTATTTTCTTCCATTTGTTAACATTTTCTGCTATTTCTTTTCTCAGGGTTTCATAGTTCACTTTATAGAGATCCTTCACATTCTTTGTTAGATATATCCCCATGTATTTCATCTTCTTTGGCACTACTGTAATAGGAATAGAGTCTTTGTTTATATTCTCGGCTTGACTATTGTTGGTATATTTAAAGGCTACTGATCTGTAGCTATTGATTTGGTATCCTGAGACACTGCTATATTCATTGATCCCTTTAAGAGCTTTGTAGTTGAGTCCCTGGGGTATTCTAAGCATAAGATTATGTCATCCATGAAGAGCAAGAGTTTGACTTCCTCTGTCGCCATTTGAATACCTTTAATCTCCTTCTCTTGCCTGATTGAGATAGGACATATGATTGCTATTCATATGCTGAATGGCAATGATGACCATGGGCATCCTTGTCTAGTGCTAGATCTGAGTGGAAATGCTTTCAATTTTACTTCATTCAATATGATATTGGCTGTGGGTTTGCTGTAGATGGCCTCTATCAGTTTAATAAATGTCCCGACTAAGCCTATTTTCTTAAGTGTTCTAAACATGAAAGGATGCTGGATATTATCAAAAGCCTTTTCTGTATGAATTGAGAGAATCATATGATCTTTGTTTTTGATTTTATTTATGTGATGTATTATATTTATAGATTTACATACGTTGAACCACCCTTGTAACCGTAAGATAAAACCAACTTAATCATGGCATATAACTTTTTTGATGTGTCATTGAATTCTGTTTGCTAAGACCTTATTGAATATTTTTGCAGTGATATAATTATATTGTTCTATTGTTTTCTTTCTTTGTTGAATCCTTTCCTGGTTTGACATTTGCTTTGTAGAATGTGTTTGGGATGATTCCTTCCTTTTCTATGTTTTGGAATAGGTCATGCAATATAGGTACTAGTTCCTCTTTGGAGGTTGCTGGGCTTTTCTTTTATGGGACCAAAACAGCATAGCACTGGCACAAAAATAGAGATGTAGATGTATGGAATGGAATAGAGATTCTAGAGATCAATTCAGCCACATATTGTCATTTGATCTTTGTTAAGCCTAACAAAAACATGCATTGGGGAAAATAATCCTTATTTAACAAATGGTGCTGAGAGGTTAGCCACCTGTAGAAGACTGAAACTGGACCTACACATCTCACCATCAACAAAAATTGATTATCAATGGATAAAAGATTTAAATTTAAGACATAAAATTATAAAAATAGTAGAAAAGAGTGCAGGGATAATGCTTGTAGATATTGGCCTGGGAAAATATTTTATGAGGAAGAAGCCCCTGGCAATCATAGCAACATCAAAAATAAATTACTGGGATTTGATCAAGCGAAACACTTCTGGACAGCTAAGGACACTACAACCAAAGCAAACAGACAGCCTTCAGAATGGGAGATAATTTTTGTATATTATGATTCTGACAAAGGTCTGATAACTGGAATCTACAGAGAATTCAAATTAATCAATAAGGAAAAAGAAAACTTCCAGCACCTGTAGCTCAGTCACCAGGGCACCTGCCACCTAAACTAAGGGTGCTGGGTTTGAACTGGGCCCCAGCCAGCTAAAAGCAACAATGCAACTGCAACAACAACAAAGAAATAGCCTGGCAACATGGAGGGTGCCATAGTTCCAGCTACTTGGGAGGCTGAGGTAAGAGAATCACTTAAGCCCAAGAGTTTAAGGTTGCTATGAGCTGTGACACCACAGTACTCTACCCAGGGCAAGAGTTTGAGACTAGTTCTCAAAAAAAAAAAAAAAAAAAAGAGAAAGAGGACGGAAGGAAGGAAGGACGGAAGAGAGGGAGAGAGAAGGAAGAAAGAGAGAGAGAGAGAGAGACAGAAAGAAAGAAAAGACAAAACAACCCAACAGCCCAATATCTTTGTGGGCAAGAGACTTGAACAGAAACTTCTTTGTACATGACAGACAAATGGCCAAGAAACATATGAAAAAATTTCTCATCATCTTTAATCATCAGAGAAATGCAAATCAAAACCAACATGAGATATCATTTAACTCCAGTAAGATTAGCCCACATCACAAAGTCTCCAAACTGCAGATGCTGGCATGGATGTGGAGAGAAGGAAACAGTTCTACACTGCTGGTGGGATTGCAAACTAATACAACCTTTATGTAAAGAAGTATGGAGAATTGTCAATGACCTCAAAGTTGACTTTCCATTTGATCTTGCAATACAATTACTCAGTATATACCTAGAAGAACAAAAATCATTTTACCACAAAGACATTTGCACCAGAATGTTTATTGCAGCCCAATTCATAATTGCCAAGTTATGGAAGTAAACCAAATACCCATGAACCATGAATAGATCAACAAACAATGGTATATATATACCATGGAATACTATTCATCCATAAAAAGATGGAGACTTGACATCTTTTATGTTTATCTGGATAGATTTGGAACACATTATTTTTAGTTAAGTATCTCAAGAATGGAAAAAAAAGTATCCAATGCACTCAATACTATTATGAAATCAATATATAAACACTTACACATTTATATGAATGATAAAACACAAATATAGTCTAGCAAGGGGGGAGGGCTGAGGAGGGAGAGTGGAGGGGAAGAGGGTGGGTGGTTGATAGAAAGAGGGAGGGCATTTAGTGGGATATCATCTAATGCTCACAATGCAAGGGTTGTATCTCAAAATAACTAAGTGTAAATTTTAAATATTCTACCACAAAAAAGTAAGTGAGCTAATGGTGATGTTAATCAGTTTGATTTAAACATTGCTTTCTGTATATCAAGTCATCACATTGTTCCCCATAAATGTATACAATTATAATTTTAATTAAAAATTAATAAGAAAGAAAAGTATATATTCAGTGCTTTTGCTCACTTTTTAATTGGATTTTTGGAATTTTTCTCAGTGAGTTGTTAGAGTTCTGATATATTATGAAAATTAAACTGTTATTTAATATATTAATTGCAAATATTTCTCCCATTCTGTAGATTGTCTTTTCTTAATTTTTCCTTTGCTGCAGAAACTTTAAAAATTGGATTTAGTCCCATTTATTCATTTTTGTGACTTTTATTTGTGGTGCACAGCTAAAAAAATATTGTCAAGATTGTCGGTGCTGCTGTGACACCCTGTGACTATGTGAATAAAGCCTCTGGGACACAGATTAGAAGTACATACTTGCAAGAGGTGGGCTTCCCATAGGTGCAAGGAAAAGTCTCAAGTAACCTCTGCTGTGGCCTTTTATTGAAGCATTATACAATAGGTGTGGGAGGCCCATGTACTAGGATCACATGCTTAATGATTTCTATGTGCTCTTTCCCCATGGGCTCAACTCTCACCCTGTTGCACCACACATCTTCAAGGTAAAAAACATGCTTGCTAATGAGAGACCAATCTAAATTGATTAATGTTTGTGGTTGCTTGAGGTCTTGCCTCTGGGCAGCAAAACATCTCCATGCAGGCTCAAAGATTGTTCTGCTCCCAGCACCTCCCTCAAGAATCAGTGACAGCTTCTACAAGCCTGGTGCTCAGTCTCCTACATCTCCCCCTTTTTCCCATTTAAGATATTCTTGTACAGGGTAAGGGAGAAACCCGCAGTTGTCTGTCTTATCCGTTGTCCCCATCAGGCAGCTCTCCTTCTAGCTAGGTAACAGATTAACAAAATTACACCAATGAAATCAGTAAGAGCTTTCACAGAAGAAAGAAGAGAGGGATTAGCTATACTGTTGAAAGTGTTTGGAATTCTAATTTTTGTAATAGATTTCACTATTTCAGGCAAATTACTTCCTTCATGCCAAATAATATGGAAATGGTTGATCATGGCAGTAGTAATACTGAGCTTACACATTTAATGTCAGATAGAGAAATGGTAGTATTAATGAGCTCATACTCTTTCCAAGCTGAAGTCTGGAGGAGCAGTAAATAAGTAAAATTCTCTCCCCTTTGCTGACACCATTGCAATTATTGCCAGGAACAAGAAGTCTGCTGTTTTACTCTGTTGTGTCACCAAATCTCTGACTGCTGATGGCAGTCTTTTGATGGAGAAGTGGAACTAATGATGCATGCTAACCACCACAAAAACTGACTGCTTTGTTTATGACCTTGTTAGAGCCCAGAGAAATTGTTCGGAGCTCACCCAGGCCTAGAGAATTGGGGGTTCCCTAGTTGGTTGAGCCCTGTATCAATCCTTCCTTTCTGAACAGAAGTGCTAACTGCCATTGGGAAAAGGGACACTGATAACTCCAAACTACTTCCTGCTTTACCAGACAATGATATAGGGGGGCAGTTAGAGGTTCCTCAGAGGAGGTTGATCCAGGTTTCACAGTAAATGAAACTAATGGTATCTTTGAAAGGAAGGCTAGGTTTAAGCTATATAAATTAGACAAAAAAATTGAACCATCTAATGAAAGTGTCATTTGCATATAAAGGACTTGTTCCTCACTGTAGAATTACCTAACACAATTTCTCTTAGCTACTCATTATGGTATCTAATTTATAATAGAATGTTTTAAGTCTCCTGTTATGTTTAAATTGCATCAAATTTAAATTATGTTTAGCAGAAGACTGACCTGCCAACCCAAACTATTGCAAAAGATTACATAAGCAAGCAACATTAGTCACAGATGTGTTTTGCTGTACATCAAATCAAGATTTATAGACGTGTAATTAGATGTTAATTAGAAAATCCTGGTGAGGTCTCTTGCTCATGTTGAGGATTGATCCAGCAGGCAGGCAGCCACCACTTTTCTTGTTGCTCTGTAATGATATGAGTAAAACCTCGACCCCAATGTAGCATATTACCAGGTTAGCACATTATCAGGTTCCCGTTCAGACATATCAGGTTTTCCATAGGAAATAGGTTGTTTAAATCCCCATACCGATATTTTTTAAATCCCCATACCGATATTTTTTGCCCTTGGGCCCTGAGTTGGGCCCAGCTGATATTTTCCCTACTGTTCCATTCTTATCAAACCAAAAGCAGCACTCATTTGAACAGTAGAACCCCTTTCTATACCTGGGACATACACCTGAGGGTTTACATTCTCCTTATCTCCTTTGATCACTGAAAAAGAGATCGCCTTTTCCATTAATATTCTCATTTCTCTTCCTTATCCAACATTCTTTTCTCAAATGACCTAGTTTCCCATAATTATAGCATTTAGTAGTTTTAACTGTGGGACTAGTCACCTGGTATTCCAACTGTTTAATGTTGGCTGCCATAATATTTATTAAGGTATCTCCTTGTCCATTTATATCACATTCTTCCTCTTCTGAGGAAGAACTAGAAGAACTCTCATAAATGTTGTGTCTTTTATTTTTTGGAAGTTTATTCAGTTTATTATTGTGTTTTTGAATCCACAGATTCAATGCCATCCCTATTAAAATACCAACATCATACTTTCAAGACTTGGAAAAAAAGAATTATTCATTTGATCTATGTACAAATGACTTAATTAAAAAAAAAAAAAACCTGTATATATAAGGTTCTTCTGAGTAATAAAGACAAAGCCAGCGGTATAGTTCTATCAGCCATTTGGGTATACTACAAGGACATAGTGATCAAAACAGAATGGTAGTGGCATAAAACTAGAGTCATTGACATTTGGAATGGAATAGAATACCATGATATGAAAGTAACATCTTATAGTCACCTGATATTTGATAAACCAAACAAGAAAAAACTCTGGCGGCAAGAACACCTATTCAATAAATGGTGTTGGGAGAATTGGATAACCACATGTAAAAGAATTAACTGGACACACATCCCTCACTACTTACAAAAATTGAGTCAAAGTGGAAGAAAGATTAAAGTCTAAGGCATCAAAGCATAAAAATCCTTGAAGAAAGTGTTGGGAAAACACTTGAGGATATCGGACTGGGGAAAGATTTTATGAAGAAGACTTCTGTTGCAAATGTAACAATAACACAAATAAACAAATGAGACTTAATTAAATTACACAACATCTCTACAACTAAGGAAACAACAATCAAATAAAATAGACAACCTTCAGAATAGGAATGGGTATTTGCATTTTATGAACCAGACAAAAGCTTGATAACATCTACAGAGAACTCAAATTCATCAGCACTTAAAGACCCAACAATCCCATCTATCACTGGGCAAGAGAAATGAATAGAAAATTCCTTATAGAAGACAGACAAATGGCTAAGAAAAAGATGAAAAAATGTTCATTGTCCCTAATCATTAGAGAAATGCAAATCAAAACTACCCTGAGATATCAACAAACCCCAATGAGAATGGCCCACATCCAAAAGTCTCAAAGTGGCAGATGCTATCGTAGATGTGGAGAGAAGGGAATACTTCGATATTGCTGGTGGAACTGTAATCTAATACAACCTTTTTGGAAGGAAGTATGGAGAGTCCTCAAAGAACTCAAATTAGACCTCCCATTTGACCCTGCAATCCAATTACTAGGCATCTACCTAGTAAGAAGAAAACACATCCTTTTATGCAGTGGTTCTCAACCTGTGGGTTACGACCCCTTTGTAATAATTAAAATACATCCTGGCATTAGGAACTTTGAGCAACACTATCATAAGGACATTTGCACTAGACTGTTCATCGCAGTTCAATTTGCAATCGCCAAAATGTGTAAAGTCTAAATGCCCACCAACCAAGCAATGGATTAACAAGCTGTGGTATATGTATACTAGGGAATATTATTCAGCCATTAAAAAGATGGAGACTTTGCAACATTTCATGGAGGTGGAACACACTCTTCTTTTGTGAAGCATCACAATGACATATAAACAAGAATCCAATGTACACAATTCTAATATGAGGGCAGTAGATGAACTAATACAAGAAGTACGGTAGAGGGATAAGGGAGCAGGGAGGGGGGAGTTGGGAAATGAGGTCATTGTGTATGGCTCAACTCTTAGCAAATTCAAACAGTGTAACTTAATTCTTTGTACCCTCAATGAATCACAAACAGTAAAATATATTTTAAAAAGTCAAATGTGTACCAGAACATTACAATGATAACCAATTCAAAGTTTATTATTTTCATATTTAAGAGGGAAGAATTGAGAATTTTATTTAGGATAATGAAATAGATTAAAAAACAAAAAGCACACTTATAACACTAATGGCTAAAATTCACTTGGAACATGTTAGTTATTAATACTTATGTACCCAGTAATGCAGGAAAAATACATTTTGTAGAGTAAAAGTGACAGAAGGAGAATTATGAAAAATCATATTACTACTGAGGCTGTTAAATTTTGTGCTCAAAGGCAAGAAAAGAATAAATTCTGGAATTACATGAGAATAATGACAATGATAACAGAATATATCAGAATAGACCACTACAGCAGTGATCAGAAAATATTGTAGACATCTTAAATATTACTTACCCCACTAAAAATATAAATAAATAAATGACTCAAAAGTTAAATTCAGAAAGCACAACATAATCTAAATGTATGAAGGCAAAACTACTAGTTAGAGGTGGAAGTTGAAATAAATGGGTTAGAAAATAAAGCTACAGTGAAATTTTACTTAGAAGGATGTTCTCCAGATTCTTCCAGGTAAATATAAAAAAAGTTAAGCCACCATCTTTCTTTATGGGTGAATGTAGGGGTATGTGGCACACTCTCCCGGTGAAGGGTTCAACTACAACTTGCACTTTACCTAACAAATACAAATAGTGTAACCTGATTTTACATATCCTTCTCACATTAACCTGAATTAAAAAAACAAAAAACTATCGTGAAACTCATATAATATAAGAGGAATGGCAGGTTTACTTTGGTGGATATCAGAAACATGAAAAGTCAGTGATTAAATTAATCAAACGGGAGAAAGACAAATGCTCAAAATTTAACATGACAAGGGACACATAGTCTTCAATACAAAGAAAATTTCAAGTCTTCTAAGTGCAAAGTTGGCAGAATTCTATTCAAATACATTGGAATGTATTTGATATATTCAGAAGCAAGGGATAATTTTCTAGGAAAACACAATTTACCCACATTGGCCCCAGGAGAGGCAAAAAGTCTAAGGAGAAAATCACGTACAACACATGCTGAATTTGGATAAATAATTCTTCTATAAAACAGTATCCAGGAGCCTGGCACGCGGGCCGCCCCTCCTCAGGGCCTTGGCCACAGTGTGTAGAGGGAGCGCGCGTTGGGCTCCAGGATGCACCAAACTGCGGTGCCAGCGACAGTGAGGCTGTTAGGGGGAAGCCCGGCCATTGAGGGTAACTTAGCTCTACAGCAGGCGCGGCGACCCAGAGTGTCTGTTTTGTCTGGGCGCCGAGGCGGTGGCGCTGCCCACGTCCGCGGGAGTCCAGGGCTGAGCGCGTTTGAGCCAGGACTGGGTTCTAGGAGCCTTCTCGGCACAGCGAAATGAGCTTTTGGCTTGACAGGACACAATCTGCTTGTTCCTCTCAGGGTCCATCACCCCAGAGGGAGCCGGCCCTGCCTGACATGATTCCATCCATCAGTGACTTGAGGAGTCTTTTGGAGTGTCCAGGCTGCTTTGAGTATGTCTTACCACCCACGGTTCAGTGTCAGCGTGGTCGTCTTGTTTGTAACGGCTGTGGCCAAAATCTGGCCTCTTGTCCAACTTGCCGGGGCCCATTAGGATCCATTCCCAACTTAGCTATGGAGAAAGTGGCCGACTCACTTACCATTCCGTGTAAATATGCCTCCTTTGGGTGTGGACTAACTCTGCCACCCACGCAAAAAGCAGACCACGAAGAGCGCTGTGACTTTAGGCTTTATTACTGTTAGTGCCCTGGTGTTCTCTGTCGATGGGCAGGCTCTTTGGATGCTGTAATGCCACATCTAATGCAGCACAAGAGGGAGAGACTGCAATTTTCCTTGTTTTGAACTCTAATAATGCTCATGTTACTTTTCACTGGGTGATGATGCAGTCCTGTTTTGGCTTGCGCTTCATGGTCATGCGGAAACAAAATATGATGAAGGTCAAGAGCAGTTCTGTACAATTGTACAGCTGCTAGAAACGCGCCAGCAAGCGGAAACTTTTACATACGAACTGGAGCTCACTGGTGATCGACAGCTACTGACTTGGGAAGCAGCTCGTAGGTCTATCCGGGAGGGAATTGAGACAGT
The DNA here is from genome assembly GCA_963574355.1 of Loris lydekkerianus. Classification (NCBI taxonomy): domain Eukaryota; kingdom Metazoa; phylum Chordata; class Mammalia; order Primates; family Lorisidae; genus Loris; species Loris lydekkerianus. Next base: position 11,572 of record CAUYPK010147409.1, read on the forward strand.
CATGATGAACACTGACTGCCTTGTCTTTGACACCAACACTGCACAGCTTTTTGCAGAAAATGGCAATTTAAGCATGACTGTAACTATTGCCCACTATTGAAATGGAAATAAGACATTTTCTGGCCAGCGTTAAGAACTTTAATTTCACAGAAAATAAGGCACCCTTCTGCCTGCCAACCTGAAAGTCTTTTGGTTGGTGGAAGGTAGATACATAGAAGTAGATAAAAGGCTGTAAAATACAGGAAGGAGTTTTACATAGTAACACTGATATCTTTAAACATAAGTCAACAGTAAACCACTAAAAGTATATATTTGTACGCCCAATGTGGGCATCTTTGTTATTAAAAAAGGAAGCATTGTAAAATAATTCTGATTTTTTTGCTTACTATAGATTGATTGTATTTTTGAAAAATACTGGGTTTGTTGTTTGCCTGTTTGTGTGCGTGTAATCGTGTGTATGCTTTTATGTGTGTGTGTGTGTGTGTGAGTAAGCAAATCTGTGTGTGAGTGTGTGCGTGTGTGGGTTATTTTCTCTTTAACTGACAAGCCATCTTGAGGGGTCTTGGACCACTGCTTTTTCGCTTTGGGAGTCATTACATAGTACTGGGGTGTGTGTGTGTGTGTGTGTGTGTGTGTGTGTGTATTTGCTAATTCTCATTCTAGTTTTTGATTAAATAAATTTAACTTTCCTTTCTGCAATTCAGGTTTTTTCTCACCTTTTCTGGTACCATTGTAAAATTAGCATCTTTTGATATGCATAATTGTTGATGGTAAAGTTTATACTGTGTCAGATACATATTTTCTCCACTCCTCCCCATTAATAAGCTCATTAGAAATATTGTAAATTCAGCGATTTGGTGAAGTTCCAGAAGGGAAAGTTGACATCGGAAAAAGTATTAAAAGCTCTTTAAAGCAGCTCTAGGATGGTGGTCTCTCTCTTTCTCTTTTTCTCACTCTGTTCTACAATTGAGTCATACCTTCAAGTGTAATCTTTAACAGGTTAGGAAATAAATTGATTTATGAAATATTGAAAACAAATCAGGCATTTTTTCTCTTATTCAAATACCCTGGACAAATCACATGTTGAAAATTTGTTCTTATATTTATTGGTTTTGCAAAAGAAGTCATCATTGTGGTCAGTATTTGTAATGAAAAGGAAATCATTTCTTTAAAAAAAAAAGTTGCCAAAAGCATGTTTTTGGTGTTTTATACTTATCATTGAAAGGATATCTGGCAATAGAAAAAAAAAGCATCAGCCCCCGATCTTCTCAGAAGAGAAGTCTAGAAAACCGTTAGAATTATCCAAAAGATTTCAAGGGTATGGGAAGTATATAAAATGAAGAAGAAAGTGTAAAACTGATTTTAAAACAGGGCTAAAATAGCACCAAAAATGAAAGTACAGATCAAATAAAATAATAAGAATGTTCTTAAGTAAAATATTATCAGACCCAAGTAAAAACACATCATGAACTTTATGACTTCATGTACCTTATTCCTAGTGCACAAAGTGTTTCAATATTAGAAAGATTATTAATATGAGTATTCATGGAGCCAAGGCAAAAATTATACCACTGCTTCCATATGTCAAAAGATATTTAACAGCATCAATATTCTACAGGGCAAAATATTTAGTTTCTTAATCAAATAATTTGTAAAGTTAAGAAAATAATGGTTCGATCTTTAGATTAGAAGAGATAGAACATTTAAGAGTAAATTAAAGAGCAACTAAGTCGGAGAAACTACAATTAAAACCACAATCACACACCACCACAAAGCTGCCAGTGCAAAAACTGTTAAAAATCATCTCTTAGTCTGTCTTGTGATGGTATATCAGAACACCTGAGACTGAGTAATTTACAAACACAGATGTTTATTCGCTCACATTTCTGTAAGCCATAAATTTCAAAGATATTTGCACTAGATTGTTTATCACACCTCAATTTACAATTGCCAAGATGTGGAAACAACCCATGTGCCCATCAACTGATGAATGGATTAATAAAATGTGGTATGTATCTATCATGGAATACTACTGAGCCATAGAAAAGATACCTGGATGGAATTGAAGCATGTTAGAGTTACCTGGATGGAACTCTAACTCCTGAAGCACATTCTTTTTAGTAAATTACCTCAAGAATGGAAAAAACAAGCATCCTATGCACTCAACAGTAATTTGAGACCAGGAGGTGAACATCTACAGGCTCAAATGAGAGGAAAAACACAATTAAATTCCAGAAGGGGAGAGAGGTGGGAGAGAGGGCTGGAGGGAAGGGCTCAGTAATCTTCTACCTAATGGGTGCAATGTAGGAGTATATGGCACACCTCCTGGGTGAAGGACTGAAATACAACACAGGCTTTTTCTGATTAAGGCAAACAATATAACCTAATTATATGTTCCCTCATATTAATTGGAAACATTAGACATAAAATAAAATATCCCACTACAAAGTCATTAAAACACTTGGTTTTCTGTGACCTTGGGAGAGTGAAACAACTTCTTTTGCTTCAGTTTCTTCTTCTGGAAAGTGGGGAAAGTAATTGTCCCTACTTCATGAGTTATTGTCTTGAATATTATTTGAGTAGGTATTTTAAAACCATGAGAAACAGTGATGTGGTAAGCACACAGTAAAAGATCAGCACATGTGACTTGTTCTATGATGTAAAATTTACATGGTAAGGGGTCCAAGCAACGTGGTGGCCAAGTAACAGCTTCTTTGCAACCAGGCATGGTGAGATCAGGAGAGAAGACTCCAGGTACCTCTGGCTTGTGGGCCTTGCCTAGTAACATGCCTTTGGGGACACAGGGAGGCAGTGGGAGGCTTCTGGACCCCAAGAAGAGGACAAAGCAGTGGAGAAGTGGGAAGTGGTTTCTCTCGGTCTGAGGCTGTGGTGTCTGCCGCAGCCATAGCTGCAGCAACAGCAAGATTGCAGGCAGGAAAGGCCTTCCCTGTGGGTTGTTTTGGTTTTTTGGACCTGGGCACTTAGTTAAATTAACTTGGGAGACTGTAGGTGAGTGTATATGTGGCTCTGAGCAGTGTCCAAAGTTCGGGTGTGAGCCGCTTGGCAGGAGCAGAGCTTTCCTTGTTCAGCTGTGCCCCCCGCTGCAGCCACTGTAGGAGAGCTGCCCTGCAGGCTCCCCCCTCAGGGTCTCAGAGCGAGGCCTGTGCTGCAAGATCTTGGGTGAGTGATCTAGCGACTTTGTACACGGTACAGAGGTGGGGAATGGGACTCCAGGGGAAGAGCGGAGCTTTCAGTGTTGGGGGTAGGAAAGCTGCCTTGCAGCCTTGGCCCTCAGGGGCTTTGAGTGAGGCTAGTTTGGGTATGTCTGATATGGCAGCCACTTCAGGAGAGATCCCAGCAACACATGCTTTCCTTGGAAAGCCTCTGCTCAGCCAAAAGTGGGCTGAGGAGAGATTCAAGCTCTCAACCCTCTGGGGTTTGAGGGCAAAGGAGTCAGCAGAAGTCTCCAGTCTCCATCTTATACAGCTGTAAGACCATTTAGATTAGCATCTCATACCCCAGAAGATCACCTATTGCCTAGGCAATATTCAAATTATAGCTTTGTTTTGTTTCATTTTTTCTTTTGTTTCAACTTTTCTCCCCTAGGATTATCTTTTTTTTTTTTTTTCTTATTCTTTATTTTTCTAAGTGTAAATGTAGTTTTTCATTATTTCCTTATTTAATAATAATGACTTCATTTTTGCTAGTGTTTCTGCCTCTGTTTTTTATTCCCCCCCCCCCACGTTTATCCTGTAAGGTTTTTTGTTTATTTGGGTTCGGTTGATTTATAAGAGTTTTGTTTTTTGTATTTGTTGG
>CAUYPK010147411.1:0-32500 GCA_963574355.1 Loris lydekkerianus
TCAAGCACTTCGATAACTTTCTCACCGGTAGAACCTTTGCCAATCAGGACCTAGCAAAAACGGCCTTCGTTGACTTCATCAAATCCCGAGCACTGAATTTTTATGCCGACAGAATTAATCGACTTGTGTTACGTTGGCAAATGTGCACTGATTCAAATGGCGCTTATTTCGATTAAATTGAATAAATATTCACTGAGATATTACAGTTTAAAGTAGACTCATAAAAACGGACAAAACTTTTGAAATGACCTAATACAATGTCTCAGTACACTGTAAAGCTAAAAAATAAAAGCCAAACAAAATTAGGATTCTGCTGAATTTTGGTAGTTAATCTCATAGCAATTAAGAATCCAATTTGCCAAAACAAAAGAATCATTTGCAAAAGGTATAAAAATGCAGAGGATGGAAAATGCTATTTTGCATAAATGTACTTTAGGTACAGGGTCAGAAATTATTTCAGCAGCTAGAGAAGCAGGGAATGCCTTGACTTTTAAGGATGAGTATGGTTTCAGGATCCAAGCTCTGATTTTAGCAGTTTGGATGACAGACTAAACAAACAGGCAGCTCTGGAATCAAAGAAAACCAACAAGAGAAAGAGAAAAATTGAGTGCTTGGCATATTTGAGGTTATACAATAGAATCTAATCCGACCAACACCTATTCTATAAATAAGCTTAAAGAGGGATAGACTTTTAGACAAGGACTTCACATGGGGGATAAAATGAAAAGATACTCCCAATATTGGAACAAAAGAACTAGAGAAAAAAATATGAAGACAAATAACCGAGAGCTTTATTTACAAGCAATTAATGCACAATATATTTATAAATCAATACATTCGTCTATTCAGCAAAAGATAGATATATTATGCCATGGATACTAAAAGAAAGGCAAGATTATCTTCAGGTGAAGGGAGGTGGAAATTACAAAAGCTGAAACTTCTGAATTTGAATATATTAATTTAGATATGAACATGAAGGAGAAGTGGAGGAAGGCACTTTCTATACAGAAGGAATATTATCAGAAGGCAGTATGAGAATTATTTAAGAAACAAAACCGTTCCTGTAAGATTTTAATCTTATGATGAGGTTTCTGTAGCAGGAGAATAGCAAGAATGAAACCATAATGTAATACTAGATTACATCAAAGTTAAGACAATATTGAATACTATGACATTCTAGTGGCAACCTGATTTAGTCTCCAAAGTAAGTTCCCAATTGTAACTGTGCATATAGATGGAACATGTGGCACTTTTAAATTTTTTATGGTAACAATCTTAGCCAGAAAGAAGTAGATGACAAATGAAAGAACACCGAAGTATGTCTTATTACTGCCTAGTCTCTCTTACTGAAGGAGCCGTGCGGAAAAAGTGACCCAACATTGTGAGCCCTCAAAACTCTTCTTGCCATCTGTCCCTCCAGGGTTATGTTCTCTTAGAACAAAAGTGGATACCTGAATGTCAAATAACACATCTTAACAGTTTTATTAAAACCGACCACATGGCGGAAAATCAAGGTCTCAGCCAATGATAAAATGAATATCTTAAAAAATTTAAACTCCCACTTGGAAAAAACAAGCATGAAAGCAAATATATGTTAACCATAAGAATGCAGAGTTCTAGAATTTTTAGATTTTGTTTAGTCAATGTTATCAAAAAGTATTATATATTAAACCTAATGGAGTATTAGAGGATCACCAGGACTACAGAACAAAGATCTGTGCTAACTACGGTCTTTATGGCTTTACTATTATCTACTCACAATGTTAGGAAAAATTCTGTCCCATTATTAGGCCAACTAGAGTGACCAGAAAGTTGCTTATCCATTTAAAAATGAGAATCAAAGGGAAAAGGGAGTCAATAGCAGTTTGGTTAATTTACATTTTCAAACTCTGTACTTATGATATAATGTCTATTATGTAGATAAGGTAAACTTATAATATGTGTGAAAGAAAAGGAAAGAAAAAATGTTTAGTTTTAGAAGAGATCATCTAATCAGGTCTAGGGTGTCCCTAACTTGTATGATCATAAGATTCACTATGCCACTGTGAAAGGGAGTTCCAAAGTTATTCCCACAGAGCTGTGGCTTGACTTTATAAGAATAGAGCCCAGAAGCCTATTTTAATAAGTTCCAGGTGATTCTCATAATCAGGCAAGTAAGAACTAGTGCAAACCTCTTATTTCATAAGTGATGAAATTAAAACCAATGTCTCAGATTTGTAGCATATTTTTCAGTAGGTACTAGAATGATATCAACTTCACAAATTACTAATATTTTTATGACTAGAGCCTTGAAAGACCACAGAGAGATACAGAGTGGGCAAGAGAAGATTCTAGACCTAGATTGCCTGGGTTCAAATTCCGGCTACATACATATACTTATCTTTCGTGCCTCAGTATCCACAACTGTAAAAAGGAGATACTAACTTACAGTACTGTTATATGATATAAAATGCTTAAATTTGTACTTGGCAGTTAGTACAAATGTTAAAAATTTTAACAAATATGTTATTTGAACATGACATGTCCAATTCTTAAATTGTGTTAAAATAATTTTATGATTACTAAATTGAAGCTTTTAATTTGAAAAGACTGTATGATGAGTGCCAACTCAAAGTATAATAGTTAACACATTTAAAATAAAATAAAAAGATGCTATTTAAAAGGTATTTAGTTTAGACTCTATTAGGTCAGGGTTTCTCATCATGACTACTTATACTTTGGGCTGGATAATTCTTTGTTGTGGTAGCTGTGCTGTACATAGGATATTTAGCAGCATTCCTAGTCTCTACCCCAAAATGCCAGTAGCACCCCTCCCACCCAAGTTATGATACTGCCATGTGTTCCCTGGAGAAGGAGGGTGGGGGGCAGGCAAAACTGCCCACATTTGAGAACCACTACCTTAGGTCTATGGATACTAACTTTCTAAAAAAAACAGAAGGTGAGTAGGACGGAGCCTGTGGCTCAAAGGAGTAGTAGGGTGCTGGCCCCATTTGCCAGAGGTAGCAGGTTCAAACCCAGCCCAGGCCATAAAACAAAACAAACAAAAAAAAAAACCCAGAAGGTGATTAGGGTCTCTTATTTATTGCTAATAATAATTATAACAACTACCATTACTGAGTGTTGTTCTAATATGCTATATTAGAAAATAAGTTATTATTCCTATTTTTCAGAAGAAGAAACAAAGACTAACAGATTTAGTAATTTCCACAGTCCCTTAGCCAGTGAATGAAGAAGCCAAAACGCGAAGACAGATTGGATGCTAGATGACTACAACTACATAGCGCAGCCCTCTATGTAATATTTTATTGCAATATTAAATAGCACAGACTCTAAGACTTAGGAAAATAAAAGGAAAGGCAAGTAATACATATCGATCACACATACACAAAATGCACAGAGAAAGCGCATAAAGCATCAACGTTTTACATACAAGATGGTATGTTCAAAAACTGAAATATAAGAACAGTGCTTTAGGCGCCTGTAGTCCCAGCCACTCGGGAGGCTGAGACAAGAGAATCAACCTAAGCCCAAGAGCTGGAGGTTGCTGTGAGCTGTGTGACGCCACAGCACTCTACCGAGGGCGACAAAACAAGACTGTCTCTTAAAAAAGAACAGTGCTTTATAGGATGGGATGGTAAAAGAATGACAATGCTATGATAAGAAATTAAGTTTCGGGGGGAGTGGTTTTCGAAGGACTTGATACTGTTGAAATTTTAAATAATTTTTTTCTCACTAATACCTTGTAAGGTATTAGTATTTTTAGAATATATAATTATCTGGCCGATTACAGGGGGGCAGACAAGAGAATGTGTACCCCACAAATTAATTTTCTACTCCTCAACATACTATTTGATATGCTTCTCTGAAATCTATGACTTCCTAATATTGAACTTTTCTAAGGAAAATACACTTCTTGGTATTTGGATTTTGACATATTTTAAAATTTACTACTTATGGCAAGTTAAGTGGAACTAAGTTGTTGGTGACGAAACTAGAGTTTCCAATGTATTGGAGACATATTAACATTGTATTAACTTGCTAATAGTCTAATATGACTGTAACAATTTATACCATATTTGTTGGGTTTGGCTTTATCATCTGCATCTGCAAGACTGCTTATTCTGAAAGCTAGTTAGAGGGAAATTTCTGGAGTACCAATAGTCTCCAGAGCTCATCTCCTGCACAATCATTTGCTTCCTTTCAAGAGTCCTATTAAAAGGAATACTTCTATGGTAAAACATAAGGAATGTATGAGTCTTACAAATGTGAAGGAAAGAGTCTTAGCACTGCTACAAGAGAAAATGTAGGCCAAAGTAATGTATCTGAAGTATCTAAAAATGGGAATCAAGAATTTGTGAAGAGGAAGTTTCCTTTAACTCTCAAATAATTTTAAAAATTAAAACAGGGTAAAAACTGTATACTATGATGAAGACAGATTAAAAAGTAACAATAATCTCCTACCCCTAAATTGACTATTTTAACCTTTGACTACAAACAATGCCTACAGGCATTCAAATAAGATGTTAATTTGGTGTGAACAACACCTGTAGACACATTTCCTTTCTAAGCTCTCCACTCTACAGTTGTAAGTGCTAAAGTGCACATTTAGTAAAACTTAATTCACTCAGGATCCACTAATGAAAGTATCTATGACATAGTTTTTACTGGAGTGAGGAAGGGGTTTACTACACATAACATCATCGATAATGCTTGTCAAAAATATTTAATCAAAATGAAATTATGAGATAACAGATACAGAATGTAGAGCTGGCACAACATAAAAACCTGCTCCCTTCAAAAAGAAAAATGTCATAACAAAATAATTTCAGAGATTTTTTTTTTAAAAGATTAAAGACACAATGACTATATACTAAATACAATGTGAACCTCGATTCAGCCTGGATTACGACAGTGGGGTGACAGGCAAGAAGTTTTAAAAAAGACATTTATGGGGCGGCACCTGTGGGTCAAGAAGTAAGGGCGCTGGCCCCATATGCCGGAGGTGGTGGTTTCAAACCCGGTCCTGGCCAAAAATTGCAAAAATAAAAAAGACATTTATGGGCAGTTGGGGAAATATAAATGTAGAACATGCACTAGCTAATATTACTGAATTTCAGATTCCTTAGATATGGTAAATAGTACTGTAGTTATGTAAGAAAATATCCTTATGCTTAAGAGATGCAGGATGAAGTATTTGTGGTGATATAGCTTCATGCCTGCAAGTTATTTTTTCATATGGCTAAGCCAAAAAAGAATGTGCATGTATATATGTGTATTTAAGGCTGCTAAATAAATGCAGCAGAAAGTCATCTGAAGAAGCTAGATGACACTGATTATATAGGTATTAACTCTACTGTTGTTTCAATTATTTTTGCAGATGTAAAAAATTTCAAAATAAAAGTTGGAGGAAAAAGAATAAACAAATTAGGGGATGGGTACATATTTTAAAGGAGAATAACACACATACCTTAACACAGAAAAACTGTCAAAACTGAATGAATTAAAGAAAGAAATCAGTACCCTTAATTTTAAAGTCTTCCCTAATTCATTTATTTGTGTGGGTACTGTTCTACTTTAAAAATACCTAACAATTCGGAAAATTCAACAGCTAATACTTTAGTAGTGATTATCTATCAGCTAGCCAAGAACTATGTATCTCAGATTCCTTTTCAAAGCAATAAATCCATATATCTATCTGCCTACTTAACAGCAATTTCTACTTAAATTTCACAGGAGGTATTCAAGTTCTGCATGTATAAAATCAGTCAATGTCAATGTTGGTCATCATCATTCCCTACACCTAACCCATTTCTTCTTTACCCCCAATTTATCAGCAAGCACTGATGTTATACTGTGTGGCCCAAACCAAAGTCCAGCAATACAGATTTCTCTCGTCTCTACCACCAATCCATCAAGTTATTTTACCCTCTAATTTTTGCCTCTCCTGGTATGTGAACTGCAGCAATTGCCTTCTAATTCATGCCTGTAAATCTTCTGTCTTCCATTTAATGCTTCATCTTGCTGCCAAGTGATAATATGCAAATTTGATCATTAAAATATCAAAATTTGTATAGGTTTCTCATTAACAGTTATTGTCAATATGAAGTCTACCTGAAATTTTTAGCAACAAAAATTTAAATCTATACTCTTTAGCCAAAGTGAATGAACAAGTGGGGCTTAAACCCAATAAGAGACACTTAAACATTTGGTCTAAATAAAGAGAAACTAAGGTCATTTACAACATATGAAATAAGTAGAAAAAAGTTTAGGTTAATTTAAGTAGTTAACTGAAGTTGAAAGAGAGTTATGTACTAAGCTCTCACTAAAATTTTCCTAAAGAGTTAAGCTGTGAACTTTCGAGTCAAGTTTACTGCATTATGAAATGAAAGAAATATTCAAGACAATGAATATTCTTTTCATACATGCCAATGTAAGAGACACGTGGAAGAATGCGGAATTTGATGATTAGTGTATTTTAGTAAAATGGATAGGCTGTAGAAGGTGGAAGAGATTACTAAATGACTTAGGTAACATGCTTTATGGCATTTCAGGGCACTGAAAGATCAGCCTGAACTTGAAAGTACAAAAAAAAAACACAAAAAACAAATGTGATGCTGACTTCCTTAACCAAGTACAGCCAATTCATTCTCAAAATGATAACAATGAAGTAATAGGTAACAACAGGAAAGAATACCATTTCCCATCATTAAATCACCTAATGCAAACAAATATAGGTTCCTAAGCTCTTATTATAACAAAATGAATTTTTCACAAATTTTGTATAAACTCATTTGGTATTAAAACTTGACCTGAGGCTATTAATAGTTTTCACTTAGTTCATTAGAATGAAACTTACATGTTTTACTTTAGAAATATTTAATGTGTTTGGTTCCAGGATACTGCAACAGATCTCACTGAGAAGATAAAATATATTACACTCTATTACTGTTCTAAATCCAAAAAGTCAATTCCAAAACCCATTTGACCTAAAGGGTTTAGCATAAGAGACTACAGAGCTGTCACAGCTTTGCAAAGCCTTTCCTGAAAAATCTTCCACTCTCTCAGGTGCCTTTCTCTGTGCTGCCCCATTATTTCTTACCAATATGTCTATCATTAAAGATCATGTTTTAATGCTTTGACTGTTTCTCCATTCATTTTGAGCAATCTGAAAAGTGATCAAGTCTTTTTTCACCTGGCACAATACCTGGGTACCAACCTAGTTCACAGTATTTACTGAATGGAAGAATGAAAGAACAAAGTAGGGAGAGATTGATGAGTAAGTGGACGAGAAGGCACAAGGTAAATTTTGCTTACATTCTTTTTGGTTGAGTGGACTTAACTACTTAACTATGAAAACCTAAAAAGTACATATTGTAGATTTCCAGTTATTTAAGAACTAAAAATAACAATACAAGGAGAGTTAAGAAAGATGTTTCTGTATCTTCTCCAGGTCACTCCTCACGTTTGTTATTTTTTCCTTTTAAAATACCAGTAATCTATAATTCATATGTTCAATATATACAGAATTAATTCTTTATTAAAAGATGATTCAAAGGAAAATAGGGAGATATAAAACTTGCCAATCATATTAAATATGTTTTAAAATAGCAAATAATAGTGATAAAAATTAGTAGAAAATAATTCAAGCATACATTTAAAGGCAGCAGTCGGAAAAATGGCTGACACAGTAAGTTAGGGGTCAGATTTGAGGTACACTTCACATGCTAGACTTAAGAGTTTGTGGGTTTTTTCTAAATTTCAGAAAAAAAGTAGAGTTTTTAAAGCAAGTTTACATTTGTGCCTTTATATATTTAGAATAGTTGGTCATTGGTGACCTCAGGAAGAAAACTGTTGGGCATAGTGAGGATAGAAAGCCAGGCTGTATGGATGCTAGAATGAACATACAGTCTAGATGAAAATGACTCAAAGCAGAGGGATGGAATGGCAAGGGAGAACCATTTATTAGGAATTGGGACAGATTGCAAGCCAGAACAAACCAATACCACTTCACTTTTTGGCAGGATACTAGATCTGAGGACCAAAGCAATGATGCGGATGTAACAATTTTAAAGTAAAAGTGTGCTTGTGGAAAAGATCCCTTCTCTGTATTTCTGTAACAATACATTCTCTATGCTGTCTTCTGGCCTTTATCTAGTTTGTCTATTTCCTTTTCTTAAACAGAGATATTTCTCCAAGTCCAGTCCCCAAATCTTCCCTTCCTCTTCCTCTCACAGCAATCATAAACCCCTAGGTAGAAGACTCTCTAGTCAGTCAGCCTCTTCTAAACAGCTATATCTAACTCTTTTACTGCCTCCTCAAACTTGCCTCCAAATGAAGTCATCTGCCATAGATTCACACAAGTGCTTTCATATAAGACAGGTAAGGGTTTAAATCCTAGCTCTACCTCTAAGCAACTGCATGACCCTGGGATGCTGTGAAAAATATCTGAGATTTAGTCAGTCTAGGAAGCACTTTGAGGCCAAATACCAAGCTCAATTTATTAAGTAACATTATTAACCTTTTGACTGCAAACAATGCCTATAGGCAGTTCAAACAGGATGTTCATTTAATGTAAACAATATTTCCTTTCTGAGCACTCTGCAGTTAAAGGTCAAGCCATCTAAGAACCCAGACTTAAAAAGCTAAAAGATTTTGACTCACTCCTTTCTCCTATCACCCAAAAGTTTATTTAACAGCTAAAAAGATCTTTATGAAACCTAAATTAGATCATATTAATTAAAAACCCACCAAGAGCTTGCCAAAAGAACAAAGTCTTAAATTTGGTATACAAACTATGATCTGCCTCTAACCAACGTTTACAACTACATCATCATTCTACTACTCATCACACACTGTGCTCAAGCTAAAATATAACTACCAATTGTTAATATATATTTAACAGAATTGTATCATATATACATTTAAGCTCATACAAATACACAGCAGGAAAGGAAGTCAGAATGGGTTGGACATGGGAGGAAAGTAGGTGCTAGGAAGAAAATGAGAATAGAGAAAAAGATGACCTAAACTGAGTATACATTTGTTATTCCTCTAGAGCAGGCATCCTCAAACTTTTTAAACAGGGAGGCAATTCACTGTCCCTCAGACCGTTGGAGGGCCAGACTATAGTTTAAAAAAAAAAAAAAAAAACTGAACAAATTCCTATGCACACTGCACATATCTTATTTTAAAGTAAAAAAACAAAATGGGAACAAATACAATCACACCGCCTCATGTGGCACACGGGCCGCAGTTTGAGGACCCCTGCTCTAGGGAGTTGGCATTCCTCTGAGCCTCTCAGAGTTACCATGTTGAATGATTTTAATCGCTGAAGACTGGAATTTTTCATACAACATGGCATCTTTACATAAGCCAAATACTGTGTCCGGTGCGCAACTGAAGAACAAGGATTTATTCTTTCACTGAAGGAAACCATGACTATGTTGGACTTAACATGGTATGGATGTATATTATTATTTTCTGAATGAACTAAGGCATTATTTCTCATGGTGTGAAAGTTTGGTATTAAGCTGGTTTTGGGTGCTATTCTTTTCTCCTCTCCCTGCCTCTACTTTTTCATCCTTTACCCAAAATACATTCTTCCCTAGAACACATAGCTTAAAAAGACTTCTCTGATTCTATGAGCTAAAAAGAACGTAGTGGATCTATTGTTTATTTCTTTCAATCTATTTATATCCACTGACTTGAAGACAGGGCACATATCAAATATTTATAGACACTGAGTACCTAGCCCAGAACCCTATATACAGTAAGCAAATATTCATGAAATGGAAAAGGGGGGGGGGGGGGCATGATGTTGTCATAATTTTTAGCAATGGCTGAATGATGATATTTTAATGGGGAAGCTTGTAAAACAAGGTGTAGAGGTCTGGGCTTGTGGTTAATATTTTCGGTGTGATGACCAAAAAAGCTTGCTAATCACATTTCATGACAAGTCAAGCTGGGAGAATTCATAACATGACGAGTAATACAATCAAGATTTAAATGATTAGACATTTTGCAGTATAAGGGTAAAATGGATTATAGATACAAATTTAACTGCATTAAGGTTTAAAAAAAATGTACAAGGAACAGTATCACCTGTAATTATAAGTGGAAAAACATCAAAATTTTGTGTGTCCAATTTCACCACAAGACAACTTCATAGTAAGTTATACAAGTATTGATGGCCAACATTTCAAATACCAAAAGGCCAATGACAAAGTAAAAGGAATCTAGAAGGATGACAAGAATGATGGGGGGTGGAGTAGAGAATGGAAAAGATGATAAAGGTGATTGATGTTTAAATTAATAAAGGTCAGGTAGGAAGGACAAGATATATTAACAATCTCTCCTTGATTCCTTTTTCCCCTCTTACCCCAACCTCTTAATCTACGAACAAGTTCTGTGAGCTTTGGCTCCACAGCAGTCCCTAGTTTGATCCCTTCTCTCCACTTCCACAGGTAAATCTCTGTCCAGATTGGTCTGTACTATAACAATTGCCTGCTAAATTGTCCTCCCTACTTCTAATCTTGCCCCTTCTAAATTTTAAATAGGCACCTATTCCTCTCCTGCCTAAAATCCTCTTAATGGTGAGCTGTAATGTGTAACAATTAGAACCAATATATAAACTTGTTACCATGTCCTGAAAATTCCTATGTCATCTCTTCCTGCTTACTTCATTAAGTCTTGTCACTACCATAATTCCATTCTCTCATTCTGCTAAAGTCACATTGGCCTTTTTGTCCCATAAACATGTCAAAGTTATTCCCAACTCAGCCTTCATTTATTCTTTGAATCTGAAAAGTTCCACCACTAGATCTTTGCATAGCTGATTCACCTTATTATTCAAGCACAAAACTCACACTCTTAGACACATTACCTATTTTAGTAAAAGAAGCACTCTGATCCCCTCCCACCAAATATTATTCTATTTTTATCTTAGTCATATAAATAAATTATATTTGCAGCTCTGTCTTGTTTCACTAAAATTTAAGTCTCCGGAGCACAGGGATTTCATTTTATACACTGCCATGTCTATCATCAATGTCTACAACAATGTCTGGCACATAGTTAGTTCATAGTCACTTGTTAAATGGGATTTATTCTGCATAAGTCCCAAATATATTTCAGGAATTAGAACCAAACAACAGGTAAATTTTAAGCCAATTTTAGGAATTATAGTGAGGTGAGCAGCATGTTTAAGAATTAACTAGATGACAAATTAGGGATGATATGGATCCAATGATCTAAAGGATTCATACATTATTTGCTATGATTGGTTTTGTTTCTTTTTGTCTCCCCCTACCCCTTTTGCCCAGAACTAGATAAAAGCACAACTGATAAAGGACTGTGTCATAATTAATTCATAGGCATGTTATCTTGGCTGTGCAATTTTGGTTTAATAAAATTTTAGATTTAGGTTTGAAATCATTTTAATAAGCCAAGATTAGTTTCAAAAGACAATATTTTGAAAACAATACCTGTTAACCAAATTAATTAACCTTCAGAAGAAATACTTAATGTAAATACTATTTTAACAAAAGACTAAGACAAACTTATTTCATCAGTTGAGTATAAAGCAGTGTATTCCAAAATGAGTTTTTGAGAAAAAAAAAATTCTTCAAAAGATACTGGTCAAATAAGTTTGGGAAATACTGTATGTCCTAACTCTTCTCCCTTACTCACAAAACACACCAAAACATATGGTATCTAAAATATTTTACAAAAAAATATAAAAATATATTTAAATTGAGAGATGAACTTTTGTTGAACTTTATTTTATCCATCATTTCCCATATTTCCTTGACCAGACCTCCCCACCTTTTAGGGATAGAACTAGTAATAGAAAACACAGTTTTAGGGAAACACTGCTATATAGCACTGTTTGAAAATATTAACTATAAATACAGATTTACAAAATAGCTAGATAGCTAGGATAGAAACTGCAACAACAAATGAGAAGCTTACTAGTATATGTGTATTCAAACTAAGTCATTAGATAAGAATTTATATAACTTGCATTAAGTTTTTAAAGCCACTAAGGGACAGTTATATGAAGGATGATTTAATTTTAAAACTAAAAAGTTAAATCCCTATATTAAATGCTAATTTCTCTATAACAATTATTCTATAATGCCATTCTCCCCTCAGTTACTAAAGGCAAACTTTCAATATTAAAACTAAAGTTCTCCTACGAAATCAGGTGGTTCAGAGGCAAGTGGGGAATAAACACAGGTTTGTGTAGCTACTGATTTAGAATCATTTGTGTCTTCCATCCTTTCTGTACCATATTGAGCTATTTAAAAGGGAAAAATATTTTTATAATGTGGATTCTCATATTACATTTTGCTAGATTTCCAGACCAGTTTGTTTTTGATGTCAACGTAATTCTATGGGGAAAAAAAAATTTAATAGTTAACATTCCCCCAAAGAGAGGGACTACAGCAGTTTTAGAAAGCACTTACTTAATCATTTCAAAAAGCTTTGGATCTGAGACCTTGATATTTCGTGCCATATTCCAGGAAAGATGAACCATGGGTACTATTGACTTCACACTTTGCAATTTGTTCCATTCGTACCGTTCCACTGCCAATTTATACTGGCAGGCTAGGAAAAAAAAAAAAAACAGTTATAAAGCAACCCAAACTACCAAAAGATATGAAGATAACCATTATCACCCTCTCAGGTGATATCTTCAACACCAATTCCAAAAACCTCTAAACGCTATAAAAATAATTTTTATGTTTTATGATAATTTTGATAGTGATAATAATAATAGTAGCAATCATATAAAGTGCACTTCCTATGACTATGTGCCAGGCATTGTGCAATTTTTTAACCATTTTATCATTCATTTAATCTTTACCATTACTTTATTAATTTTATTATTTCTATTATATAGACAAATCGAGGAGTAGAGAGGTTAAATAACTTGCCCAAAGTTACAAGAGCCAAATCCTTGTCCTAATCCAGGTCTTTTTGGCTCCAAAGGCCATGTTCTTAATCTTAAGTGAATAGTGTCTCAAGGCAGGTATAATTCAAACAGATTTTAACATAATAGGGCTATTGGTATGACATACCAGACTTTAAAAAGTTTCTTGAAAGAATGAATTTCTACTTTGCTTTCTCCCATATAGAGTTTTTTCTAAAACAAAACCAAGTATTCTACAAAAATTCATTGTAAGTATATCCTCCATGTATATAAAGATAGAAACTTACTTGCTGAGATCCATAGTCTCAAATTTCCATTTTGTTAACTCGAATTTATTATACTAGAAATTTAAAATTCTATGCAAGGGGACATTCTCACAATTTTTATTAAGCTATATCTCAAGGAAAAAAAGAACAGACCTATCAAATATAATCCTTTATAAATTAAACTTTTTAAAAAGGATATTCTTTAAAATACCTGTAAGTGGACCAACATTCCAAGCTATGTTGTTGCACCAGCCAATAGCCTGAACCCAATGAACTGTGCCTGCATTTATCCAGACCAAATCTCCAGGTCGCTGAATAAACCTATACACTGGAACATTTGCTTCATAAAGATCTTCAAGGTTGGGCCACCAAGAACCCATTAGGAAATTCAAATTATTTCTGAAATAAGAAAAAAACAATGCAAATTGACCAAGTACTTTAATGAGCTTTTTTTAATACTGGAAGAAAATGACATTTTTTAAAAATGTTTGTTCACTTGACTGAAAATTACTTATGCAATAAGATCTGCTAACATGTATGGAAAGAGTGAAATTTAATTACAATTTAGTATTGCATGCCTTATCTAAAAATATGTATTACTACCTTAAATCAATTTTTCAAAGTTCCAAATGAAATGCAAAGCTACTTTCAAATAACATGTATATATATTAAGTTTTAACTTCATTTCAATAAAGACTACTTTTAATTGAACCCCAGAGTACCTAGAAAAACCTAAAAGAAATGGAAGGTAGAATTGACATCAAGTCATTTAAATCCATAAACACCACCACCATGGCAATGTAAGTATAACACTGTATCTCTTAATTTTTGAGGTAAAGGAAAAGACAAAAATGGTCTCTACTGCTGTTCTGAATCATAAAAAGGAAAGTGGGGACAGGATATCAGTCTCCATACAGTTCTGATGATTAGTTGATTAAAACTACGCAGTTGAAAAAAGTTTTTACCAAAAATGATCATACACATGCACAAATGACCATAACCACTACCACCAACATACTTAAGAAACCTGAAGATCACATTACTAAGCTTTTATTTTAATATCTGGCTTCTTATTCTCCATCATGACATGAAGGACTTTATAAACTATGCAATAACTTTTGCAATAAAAGAATTTTATAAAATTCAATTAATTATGTCAAATTTTATGTTTTTGGGGAACTTGTATAGTAGAAATGTTCATTTCCTAAGATCTAGGACATAATCTTCACTTGAGGTTTGACGTGTGGTTCACGCTGTAATTCTAGCACTCTGGGAGGCCGAGGTGGGTGGATTGCCTGGGGTCAGGAGTTTGAGACCAACCTGAGCCAGAGCAAGACCGCCTTTAAAAAAAAAAAAAAAAAGGCGGGAGTTGTGGCAGGCACCAGTAGCCCCAGCTACCTCGGAGGCTAAGGCAAAAGAATCGCTTAAGCCCAAGAGTTTGAGGTTTCTGTGAGCTGCGACACCACAGTACTCTACCAAGGGTGACACAGGGAGACTCTGTCTTAAAAAAGAAAAAAGAAAAAAAAAAAAAAATACCTTCACTTTGTATCTTGTGCTAAAGTATATAATAAAGTTTACTTTAAAATTGTTTTCACTGGTTTAAATTTAATTTTTTATCTAGATCAAGGGCTGGTTAACTTCAGCCCACTGCCTGTTTTCATAAATAAAACTTTTACTAGCACACAGCCACGTCCATGCATTTATGTATCATCTGTGACTGCTTTTGTGCTATAATGGCACTGTTGTGATAGACAACACAGGACCTGCATGCAAAGACTAAGATATTATTTGGCCCTCTATGAAAAGAAATTTGCTAACCCTGATCTAAATGGAACCTTAGTCTCATTTTTGTTTTCTTTAAAAAATGCAGGGCTACTGCAGAACAGACTGCTAGTGGTAGCCTACCTGCAAGGAGATAAGGATTGGCTTATTGTGTGTGATAAGGCTAAACAGATATACTACAGAAAAAGTTGCCTATAAAACAAAAAATGTTCATGAACCATGTACTGCCATCATAAAATAGAAATTTTTTTATTCAAAGGAAGCAGGCAATCCCAATCAACAAGTAAATTAAAAAAAAAAAAAAAACCTTAAAAAAAAAGCAAGCATTGCTTTAATATATTTGAATGAATGGTTATTTCAAGGCAGGTATTATTTAAAGTCATATAAGAAACTACAAAACAGTATCAAAAGCAACAATCTATGTGAAACAAAATTACAGTGAAATGCTTTGGTAGCAAGTGGTTTTTTTGTTTTTTGTTTTTTGTTTTTGTTTTTGTTTTTTTTTAATGTCACTGTTGGTAGACTGTGTGGCATCACAGCTGACAGCAACCTCAAACTCTTGGGGCTTAAGTGATTCTCTTGCCTCAGCCTCCCAAGTAACTGGGACTACAGGCACTTGCCACAACGCCCAGCTATTTTTTTGGTTGTAGGTTATTGTCTGGCAGGCCCGGGGCTGGTTTGAATCCGCCAGCTCCGATGTATGTGGCTGGTACCCTAGCCGCTGAGCTACAGGCACTGAGCCAGCAAGTGGTATTTTTGCAACTTAGTTATTAAATCTACCTAACCTTTCATGTTAACTTGATATTTTTATTAACCCCAAGCTCAAAATTTTTTTCATCATCTGCCTATTCTAATTGCCTTTGTTCCCAAGACATCTCTCCATTTAGATAGAAAAGAAACTGTATTCTCAAAATAGCCATCCTCTACTCAAAAATAATGAGCAAAGAATACCTGTTCTACTACCATCTCAAAGTTAAAGGAATAAAACATCTTTCTGTAGCACAATGATGTCCCACATGACAATATTCTTTCTGCTGCTACTTGACTGCCGATCCATAAAAAAGTACAGATTAAAGTAGAACAGGTCATTTCATCAGTGTACCTGAAATTTTAGTATTTATCCTCTTTGGCTTTCTTACATTAAAGGAAACCAACATGTTAAATAGCAAAGACAATATAGGGAAATTATCTCTTGCTTGTATCTGAAAAAACTTTAGATTCATGTCTTTTTTGTTTTTCAACTATGATATACTTCTTACTAAATCCAAATATTTATAGCAAAGATCCTTAAAAGCCAAAGTAAGAAATTACAAGATAGTACGCAGGACATGGGTTTAATTAGTTTTTAAAGCAATCTCACATGTAAGCATTTTGAGCTTCACCCGGCCCCTTTTCTAACTGGAGTGGAGATTTGAATAAAACCAAATGTGTATATAATTGAGTCGCGCCTGTGGCTCAGTGAGTAGGGTGCCAGCCCCATATACCGTGGGGGGCGGGTTCGAACCTGGCCCCGGTCAAACTGCAAAAATAGCTGGATGTTGTGGGGGGTGCCTGTAGTCCCAGCTACTCAGGAGGCTGAGGTGAGAATCATCTAAGCCCAAGACCTGAAGGTTACTGTGAGCTGTGACACCACAGCACTCTAGCAAGGGAGACAAAGTGAGACTGTCTCTTTAAAAAAAAAAAAAGTGTATATAATTTACGATTTCTAATTTTTATCCCTTAACAATTTTCCAATATTATTACTAAATGAAAATATTAAATGCTTACATGATAGAGTACTTTTTAGAAAAGAGAATAAAGTTCTATCTAGACAAATAATTAAATTTAAACCAATAATAAAAAATTCCAAGGTACTTTTTAACAGAAAACTCAGAAATAAATGAAGACTATTTCTAGAAACTTAAGAAAAGGAACACTTTCACTATGAAAGCTCTTTCAATTAGATACTACACTTGATCTTAGCCAAAAGGCCAAGAAGCGATAGCTTTCAATCAGAGAAAATAAAATTTGAAGCAGTTAATTAAATTTTACAAAATTCCTTTATAGGAAAAGTTGCCAGTTTAAAAAAGAATTTATATCATGATGATATGGCAAGGAGTAACAAGTTCAAGTTTGAGTTAGTCATAACCTACACGGGTACTCAATTTCAAAATTCCTTCCACTTCCTAACCATTTATAATATAACAATTTTTATTATAATATATACCTTCCATATGAACAAGCATTTATGCTTTAGTAACTCAATCTTTCTATCTTCTAAACTCATGACTACCACTATTGCATGAAGTGGTTTCACGGTATCTTTCTTAAAAAGTATTTTCAAAAATAACAAGTTTGAAATTAAATCATTTAAAAATGAATATACTCCTGAATGCTAAGTAAAGACTGGCTATGTATCCATTAAGATCTCTAGCTTGGTAAATTATCCTTTACAATTACTGTTTTCTAATAATTATGTTTAAAGAAAATTAGTTTGGACACCTACTTTTCACAGAAGTCATTCAGGACACCCCAGTAACCTTCAGGAACAACAAACCATTCACAGTCACCTGGACCAATATTTATGTTAACTGAACAGAAGTTGTTATTTTCTTGGTGACCTGAAATGTGAAAAGAAAAGCATTAAAAAGCACACTATAAATTCTACAGAAAAACAGATCTTTAGAAATGAAACCTTACAAACATTCAACAGTAGTATGCAGCTCTTTATTACTGAAGCATTTTTGGGTTAATTCCTAACTTAGAGCTTCTATGAAAGGCAGTATAAAATTATAGCTAAAAGCTTAATCTCTGGAGTCAAGCTCTTTGGCTTAGTCATTATATGAACCTGGGCAAGTTGCTAAACCTTTCTATCTCAATTTTCTTATATCTAAGAGAAGATAACAATTCTTATAAATTATTGAGTTGTTCTGAATGAAATAATGACTGCTTACAACAATGCCTAATACAGATGGCTTCTCAAATCATAACAAGGTTACATCCCAATAAACCCATTGTAAGCAGGAAAATATAATTTAAGACAAAAATGGATTTGATGCCCTGATAAATGCATTATATAGTTCAAATAAGCTGAACCATTTTAATTAAGTTGGGGGCCATCTGTACATAGCAATAATATTAGGTATTATAGATATCATTACCATTATTTCCATGAGATAATCTCCATTTCTCACAAGCAATATTAACACATTGGAAAAGCAGCAAGAAGCCTAGTTTTCAAAATATTAGCTGCTCTAGGAAGTGTTATCAGCAAAAATGGCAGAAACACACACACACACACACACACACACACACACACACACACACCCCTAGCTAAAATTGTTAGCAGCAACTTTGCCAGAACTCAAGAGACAGTTAAAAGTTTATAGCAACCAAATGCTTGACCAGGAGAGAAGTGACATAAATTTGGTAGGAGGTTTTTGTGGCACTTTAATTTAGTCCCACTCTTATTGCTCTTGGGGCAGTGATCTTAAAGGTCTACATTCCTGGTGTGAATGTCCCTGGTTCTGGAAGAAGCAGAATCGACTCTGTTCCCAAGGAACTGTGTGTGTCGGTTTTGACCTAACTGGGGTATCCCCAAAGGACTGATGTATAAGGGATTCCTCTTTGTTATGCCTACCTTAGAACTGTTATCAGGTAAGCTCCCTGATGGTACTCAGTACTTACCCTTTTCTCCTACTGCAGATAGATGGCTGGAATTGTCTATAGCATAGACTAAATAAAATTTAGCTCTAATTAAAATTAGAGATAGGGACCTTGCCATCTAAATTAAATCTCTTAGGGTAGAACCTTGAGAGCTCTCTACAGGTTAGAAGATACACATCTGAATCTGATCACAAAGTCCATTAAAATAAGTTATCACTTATACATTTACTTATGTAAATCTAGAAACAAAGTGTTCCTTACCCCATATAAGATACTCAAAATAATGTTTTTTAAATTGAGCTCAACTAAACTATAAATTCTTTCTAAGTCTGTGTTGTCCAATGTGACAACCACTTGAAATGTGCATTGGAATATGTAGTAATTACATTGTACACATTGGATTTCAAAGACTTAATGTGAGAAAATGTGAAAAATCTCTATAATCATTACACTGATTATATACTGAAATGATATTGTGGATATACTGGGTTAAAATTAATTTCACTTTTTTTACTTTAACATGACTATCAAAAATTTTACATTATATGTGTGATTTGCATATTTTTATTAGAACTATCGTCGAAAAATTTTTTAAGGTTCTAGAAGACCCTTTTAGAAGACTAATGTCATATAAACAAAACAACAAAAAAATCCCAGAACACTCTAAGCACAATTGACAAAGAGGTAATCTGTCAAGTTTTTGTTCTCCTTAGATGTGTAATGAAAAAGGGATTTTTCCTAATTGGAGAATGTTAATTGCATAAAATAATTTGAATTCGATGGGAGACACTTTCAATAAAAATGAATCTTTATAGAACCAATCAGATAAGAAAACTAATTCTAGAAAATTCAAATAGTTTGCCCAATATTTATATCAGTGTCTAATGACTGAGTAGGGAGCAGAACATAGCTCTTCCACCGATTATTACAGAACTCTTTAATCAACTATGGATAAAATATCACAAAAATAGGCTTCCAATGACTGGAGGATAAAAACTATAACCAATGAGTCTAATGCTGGCTGTATATTATTAATAATTAAAATGCCCTGAGAGAACTTTTACTTTTTTTCAAATACTCATGCCTGGATCTTGATCTCAGAGATTCATCAATTGTGTATTTTTTTAAAGTTACCAGGAAATTCAAATGAGCAGCCAGGGCAGGGAACCACTCACCTATATCACCCAGAAATAAGCACGGCCTTACTTGGAAACAATTCTTAAACCAAGATTTAATAAGGTGACAAAGAAGGGAACAGTCTGCTTTTCAAACCATGGCTATAACAATTAGTGAACAGAAGCACCTGAGGGATATAAGCACCCTACAGGCACTGGTATAGCTGAGCTGGTAAACATCAGTATCTCTTCTACTTGTTCAGTAAAGGGATTATTGCAATTGTTAAATATTTTGAATACTGCCTTGGTAAATTTCATGTCAATCCAAGGGAGCACAGAGAAGATGGTACATTAGGGTCAGAGGAAAATTTTAAGTCTAAAAACAAAGTAATTCATTTTATAAATGAAGAAAAAGACACAGAGAAAGAATATTACTTGCCAAAAGTGGTAAGTCTAATTAGTTGCAAAATCCAGACTAGATACAAGGATGACTCTAGTAATGTCTCCCCATCAAGTGTTTCTTCAACTGTGAATTGCAACCTATACTTTCCTTTTTAAATGAAATAGAATAGAAACTATCATTTGAAGAAAATGTTGTTACAGGTCACGATATATACTTTTTATTGTGGTTTTAAGAACATGTTTAGAAAACATTATACTTGTCACTCTCTGTAGTAGATGGGATCAACAACAATCTTTAGGCCATAGGGACTTATTTTCCCAGAAGTGCTCCAAAGACTCCTATCCAGATTAACTTTTTATAATGCTTCTGGACTATTATACTAAAAAAGATATTGCAAAGAGGGAAACGTAATAATCTGAGCCCACTTAAAGAGTCTAATCTTAATAACAGAAACAATCCTTTCAGTTTTATTCATTATAAATGGAAAGATTCTAGTTCTCTTTGCATGTTTCACCTTTTGTTAATTCTATTTTTCAACTGTATAAAATGTTAGTTCACAAAAATTACCTGGTGTTCTGCTCCCTGGAACTTTCATGTATAGTTGAACTGTATTCATGCCCAGTATGGTATGACCAACATGGCTTAGAAGATTTCCTGCTGATACGACACGCACAAAAGCAGGAAGTTTAGTCAGCTCGTGTAGCTGTAACTTCCACCTGCAATAAAGTTAACAGATCAAGAGTGAAACACTGCTACAAATATTTGTGGAAATTAAACATTTGTGTTCTAAACAGAAACAATTAAATCTATAAATATTTCACTTTTGCATAGGAAATACTGAAATGCTTAAATTTTTAAGTTTTTCCAAAGAAAACTTCCCAGTGAAAAGCATAAAAACTACAAACTATGCAAATAAAGGAAAAAATCTGACTTTCTATTTTTATAGTTGTACTGTATAATTATATTTAAATATATTTTATACAATTCTATTTCATATAATTAAAAAATAGAATTTTGTGATATGCAATTAGCATAAAGACAGTCTTGATGAAAAACTCTACTAGAGTTTTTAAGTCAAAGAAAATTTAATTATAAAACACAGCAAAAATAATTTAGCTTAAATTTGTATGTCAACTTAGAAAAATGACAAGAAATGAAATAGGAGAGAAAATTCTCAATCTTGCAAAGGATAACTTTTTTCATCAATTCATAGAGATATTACTACAAGAACTTACTTTTTGTCATCAGACAGGTCAATGTTGGTCCCAAACTTTATGGTTTTAAAGGGTCCTTTCCTCCTCCTCCCAGAACTTAAAAAAAGAGACAACATTAGCAACATACCTTTTAAAAAGAAATGCTGAGTGGACATTAAAAATGACTTACTTATCTGAAGATGTAGATTCATTATCTGAGTGATCTTTATGATGACTTCTTTTCTCATTTTCTTCCTACAGATTAAGCAAAAAGCATACTAGCTTTATATTTTACAACTAGTAATCCCTTCCATCACACAATTGAGAAAAGGTTCATATGTACATTGAATGGTGGTATTAACTAGGTTTTGAAACTAAGTTTCCATAGGCCTCTTATACATGTAAATTTCTTCAAAGACCACACTAAATAAATACTCAAAAAAAGTCAAATCTCACTGGCATGGTATTCAACTTCCTCTAGTAGCCACAAAATTACACCATAGATTCTCATACTTGCCCCCTTTTCAATGAGAAAAAGTGTAAAGGTAAAGGGCCTAAGAAGTTTCAATCTTCATAATTAATGTTTCAAGCTAGTAGAGAAGCATCTACACATCAATAGCTATATGTACATGTGTGAGTAAGATGTTCTCTATTCTTGGCTCGGCGCTCGTAGCTCAGCGGTTAGAGTGCCAGCCACATACACCAGGGGCTGGCAGGTTCAAATCCGGCCCGGGTCTGCTAAATAACAATTACAACTATAACCAAAAAAATAGTAGGCACCTGTGGTCCCAGCTGCTTGGGAGGCTGAGGCAAGAGAATTGCTTAAGCCCAAGATTTGAAGGCTGCTGTGAGCTGTGACATCACAGCCCTCTATTGCGGGCAATATCGTGAGACCTGGCCTCAAAACAAAAAAAAAAAAAAAAAAAAAAAATGATGTTTTCCTTTCTTGATTACAAACAAATGGAGGAAGTTCTTCCTGGGTTATATCGTTATTCCACAAGGAATTATACACACATGATAAAATACTTACATTAGTAAGGAAATTAAGTGTGTGGATAATAAATATAGGTGCTTTTCAATGCAAATGATACTTTTTACAATTCTTGTATTACAGACATAGTATCATTTAACGCTGCTGTATGATTTCTGACTGGTCTTTTGGCTTCCCTCCCTTTAAAAATACACTTTCTGAATATTTGTGTATTTTCTCCACACATAATGGTTCATTCCTCAAAGCACACTAAAAAAACACCCTTTCTTTGGTTATGTAATCATTACCATTTAAATACTCTGCTAGGGGCCAAGCGAGGTGGACCACACCTATAAATCCCAGCACTCTGAGAGGCTGAGGTGGAAGGACTGGTTGAGCTCAGGAGTTCGAGACCAGCCTGAGACCCTGTCTTTAATAAAAATAGAAAAAAGTTAGCTGGGTATGGTGGTATGTTCCTGTATTCCCAGTTACTCAGGAGTCTAAGTCAAGAGAATCACTTGAACCCAGGAGTTTTGAAGCTGCAGTGAGAGGTACCACGACACTGCTGTACTTTACCCAAGGTAATAGAGTGAGATTCTATCTCAAAGAATTAAATACATACATACATATATACTCTGCCTCTTTATTATCTTTGCTTTTCAACTCCTTCAAATTTTCTTTTGATGATCTTTGAATCTTGATTACTATTTATTCTATTTGGATAATACTACCATGTAGTTGAAATCTCCTAAATGTGTGAACTACAGAGATTTACACAGAAAATGAATTCACTGCAACTTTGATAGTTGCAGGACAGTTTTTATTAGATGAAATTTCTCTGTAGAATATAAGGAATGGCAGTGGAAAAAAAACACAAAGATACAATTTATAGACATAAATGATATTCAACACTTTCAGCCACAAAGTAAGCATCAGCTATAGGACATGTGAAGAACAAACAACTTGGTGCAGACAAGTATCTGAGTAATACATTTCATAAACTCATTTTGTTGAATGTTTTGTGTTCATTTTGTGGGAGAATTCACAAAGCTGTTATAGTGCCAGAGGATTTTCGTAATGCTTTAGTGCTAAAAGGCCTATGGGTCTTTCAATAATAATCTTCTGTTTATCAAATTTTTGTTTTATAAATTTTTCATATATGTTGAAATAATTTCTGTAAATTTCTACCTCTCCCTTAGCTTTCTTTTACAGACTAAAGATTGGTACAAAGAACGCCAATGCTTCCTCGAGGAGTAGTCTATCAAATTATGCTAATCTGACCAAAAAAAAAAGGAGAGAGAAGAAACATGACTAGAGATTTTCCAAGAATAAGACAAACTTGACACTTAGTTTATCCTCTAAATCAATGGTTCTCAACCAGAAGTGATTTTGCCCTTCAGGAGTATTTGGCATGCCTGAACAAATTTCTGAGAGGCCACCGATGCTAATAAGTATCAAATAACACACAAGACAGTCCCCACAACAAAAAATCATCCAGCCCAAAATGTCAACAGTGTCAAAAAAACCCTGTTCTAACCAAAAATAGCCCAGAAATAAAGAGGTCATCTTGTTAGACAGTAATTTTATTTCCCCATAAATTACATTTATGTTATCAACCCATAGATTTGCCTAAACTTTACTAAGAGCAAGTTGGATAGATTTAAGTATTTTATGTAACACAAAATAACAGGATGCTTACCAAAGTAATGTAACCTTTCAAAACTCCAAAATAAATAATCTTTAAAACTGTAAAACAAAAGTAAATACTTACTCTCAATGATTCCTGGAATGAGGAGGCCTGATACTGTGCATATTTAGCAATTGTAGTATGAGATCGATTACTTTCGCAATGCCAGATTTTCTTCGTTCCAGTGGGATCCCAGTTCTCGTCTGCTGGCTGCAACAATTGTGTCCTCACTTCTACTATATGTTCATTGTTAGCTTCCACCAAGGTTTTAGTAGAGAAAAGTCCCAGGTCTTCATAAATAAATAAATATAGTTAATAAACAAATTTGTGATATTTTTAAGTGCCATTTTTTTTTTATTTTAAGAAAGAAAAAAAAAAAATGAAGGAAAGGGAAGGGAAGGGAAGGGAAGGGAAGGGAAGGGAAGGGAAGGGAAGGGAAGGGAAGGGAAGGGAAGGGAAGGGGAAAGGAAGGGAAAGGAAAGGAGGGGAAAGGAGGGGAAAGGAAAGGAGGGGAAAGGAAAGAGGAAAGGAAAGAGGAAAGGAAAAAGGAAAGGCAAGGAAAGGGAAAGGGAAAGGGAAAGGGAAAGGGAAAGGGAAAGGGAAAGGGAAAGGGAAAGGGAAAGGGAAAGGGAAAGGGAAAGGGAAAAGAAAAGAAAAGAAAAGAAAAGAAAAGAAAAGAAAAGAAAAGAAAAGAAAAGAGAAAGAGAAAGAGAAAGAGAAAAAGAAAAAGAAAAAGAAAAAGATAAACCAAACAGGGGCTCTGCACAACCTGGGCTTTTGGCCATTTACAGAACCAAACACTGAAGCCCTCCTTGGACCTTACACCAAAGCCTTCCCTGAACCTAACTGGATCTAACTGACACGCCATCCCACCAGGGAAAAAAATAAAGGGTACAACGACTGAAGTTTCACCTATTTATTTCATTTTTTCAGATGCCAGGAAATATTGATGGGGCTATAGTACTTGGTACTATAGCATCAAATTTTCACCTACATTTTATGTTCAAAATTTCTTCTGTTAACCTAAATCACAATTGCATGATTGGACCAAAAATAAAAGGTACATCTGAAAACCACCAAGAAATTACAAGCAACCACTATCACCATCATATAGTCACATCATAAATTAAAGAACACAGACACAAACACTCCTATAGCCAGAAAAATATAGAAATGAAAACATTAAAACATAAAAAAAAAAAAAATTTCTGTCAGTGCTTTAAAAGTTAAAAGATAGCAAAAGAAATATATCATTTTTTTACATTTTTTATTTAAAACGTACCTAACTTAAGAGCTCCAGCAAGGCCACGAATTACTGTAACAGGGTTGCTTGGATTTGTACAAAATTGGTGTAATGGAGGAAAGAAAGCATCACGCTTATTTTCCAACTGTAAAATTAAAACATATCGCTTAGATCTTAGGAAAACAGAAATTTTACTTAAATATTATGACCCAAATTCATAGCCATTATTTATCACAATTTAAATAAAATGCATCTTATGTATTGACATTTCTATTTTATATTTCACAATATTTTATCAGTGTGTCTTTTGATTATAATTTTAATTAGATAATAACCATATACATTTCTCTTTTCCATTTTACTGTGAAAAATATTTAGGAAAAGTGAAATTTAAACTAAATTTAAAAATCAAAGTGTTTTTAATATTTTTCAGACTTAAAAAAATCCTGTCACATGCTACAACATGAATAAACCTTGAAGACATTATATTAAGTGAAATGCATCTGTCACAAAAAGACAAACTCTGTATGATTCCACTTACATGAGGCATCTAAAGTGGTCAGATTCATAGAATTAGAAAGTGGAATGGTAATTGTCAGGGGCTGACACGAAGGGGAAATGAGGAGTTGTTTAATGTGTAGAGTTTCAGTTTGGCAAGATGAGAAAACTCTGGAGATTAGTTGTACAATGATGTAAAATATGCTCAACACTACTAAACTATACATTTAGAAATGGTTAAGATGGCAAATTTTATGTTATGTAATTTTTTAAAATCACAATGAAAAAAAGGAAAATATTATTTAAAAAAATACTATCAAAATGAAAACAGGCTGAAGACTCATAAAAGATAAAAGCTTTGCATTTCTCCCCTCAGACCTCAATTTAAGGGTTTTCTTATATATCTATCTACCCCAATATTTCCGTTACATAGGAAGTATAACAAATAACAATTAATACGACAACATTTGGCTTCTAGAGGGCAAAAGGGCCACATCTACAAAACAAATTCTAGTATAAGTTTGTAGATACAAGACCCTAATTAGATATGTAACTTAAAAATTTTTTCATTTGGAGTAGAAGCAGGAAGACAGAAGGACATGGGATAGGTAAACCTATTAGGGAGTCACAGAAATAGGAATTGTTTTGATTGAACTCTTACCAACTTCCTGTATCAGATGTTTAAATTTTTATAAAGTAAAACTAGTATCTAGTTTTAAATGTTTTAATAATCTATTCAATGGTATGTATCTATTATCACATTTATGTTCTCAAACACTTTTTTTGAAGGCACATACTACCGTATATACTCGAGTATAAGCCGAGTTTTTTTCGGCACAAAATTTGCCGAAATCATACTCGAGTATATACGGTATCTTTTTTGGTAGGTATATAAAATAGAATGAATTATTAAGGTCTACGTAACTAGTAGAATGGAGATTTAAAACCACATTTACTCAAGAAAGTTAACTTTTAGGTAGCTTCTGCCTAATGCTGCTCAAAATTAGGGCAGTTAAAAAGTATTACTCACTATTCTAATATAATCACAGTTAATAGCTGAGAAGGCATTTTTAGAATGCTATTACCAAATCTTTTAAAATACATCATTTTTCCCAAAACATATTTAAGCTTCCATAAATAATTGTAATGTTTACTAAAGGGCATTCATGTAATATTTAAAGAAAAATTTATAAATGACAAGTAGGTGTAAATGCTGGTTTTATTTCTAGTCAGTCAATTCAGACTCACATAAATACTAGGTGTAGGTGGATTCAACTTGTCCTTTGGCAAAGGAGGGTATGGTGAAGATGGTGGTCTTGGAGGCGGACATTTATCCAACAAAATGCTACTGTTAGATAAGCCATTTTTACCTAGATTCCTTTAAAAAAAAGGGGGGGGGAGAATAAATCAACCGTACATTTATTTAGAAAAACAGATAAAAATCCTCATTAATTCCTAATTAAATTACGAGGCACTTGCACAAATCCATGAGGTTTAGATCCATCAGGAAAAAGTTACAAATGATTAATATTGGTAAATATTTCTCTTGATAACTATGTATCTTCCATTGAAGAAAATTACTGAACACATGGATTACTGATGAGATTCCTTATTTTGCTTATAATTTTTCAATTTATTCTCTTTACCTGACGAACAAACATGAGCTCCAGTTTCCTCTCCAATATCATATTCATTTCCGTCAAATGTTAAAACATTAATGTAACCAAAAGGTGTAGGGGGTGTCCAACCTGTAGGTCTCATGCCAATTCTGTTACGTTTTTTATCTGCAGTGTCTAGTATCAGTACACAGGGACTATTATTTTGGGTGTGGGTAACTAATCAGCTTTCCTTAGTGTTTGTGTATTTACTATGTGGCTCAAGACAACACTTACACTTCCAATGCAGGGCAGAAAAGTAAAAAGGTTGGACACCCCTCATCTAGATAATAGTAACAACAGAATATGTCTTTCTTCCCATGTCTCATCTTAGCAATTATAACCAGAATGTCTTTGTGACAACTCTCATGGCTGAGATTTTTTTGTTTTCTCAAATCTGAAAAAAAATTTTCCTTGACTACTGAGATTCAGCAAAACTCCAACTAAACTTTACAGAAATTACAGTATTTTGTTTAAAACAATGT
This sequence comes from Loris lydekkerianus, assembly GCA_963574355.1. Lineage (NCBI taxonomy): Eukaryota > Metazoa > Chordata > Mammalia > Primates > Lorisidae > Loris > Loris lydekkerianus. Next base: position 27,877 of record CAUYPK010147411.1, read on the forward strand.
ATATATAGGTGCTATCCATTCTCTGACACTGTATTTAATTATTACTTACTAGTATTTGGGGTTTCTTTTCCTTTAAGGAAGGTATTTCTATTAAATTATAAATTCTTAAAACAGGGTAGACTTATTACCTAACTATAATTCTCTTAGTACAAGAAAAAAAGAAAAATATTTATAATTTCTTAAAGTTTGTATCCAACTTGGAAAATCAGAAAGAAATAATTTTGAGCTTTTAAACCACTCCGGGTTAAATATAACTTACCTCACTCCATTATAAGCTCAAAAACAGCTGCTGCATTAAAATACCAACTACTTTCAAACATATTAACATTTCAGTAAGAATTTCAAAATTTTAACTGTTGTGGGAAGTCAACTCAGTAACTTAAGAGGAAATCATTTTTCATCACAAAGTATAGAGTAACACAGATTCAAACAAAATTAATTTTTCTTATTTTGCTGTTTTTGCTACACTGAAAAAAAATCCTAAAACTCAGCCTGTTTGGATTGGCACTATGATAACTAAGGCTTAAAATTCCACTGTTAAGACATTATAATAAATAATAACATGGGTTTCACTTTCTTAATTTTTTCAACTATACCTCCAAGTACAAACAAAAGAGTTCATGGTAGGTCTCAAAAGAATGAATTAAGTTTAAAATAATGATTTTTAAATAAAAGTATGTGAAATAGTTACTAAATCGTAATTTTAAGGTCAGCTAACAATTAAGGATAAAAAGGTTAAATAAATATTGTATCTACTCAACACTAGTTTTCAACGTTTCTCCACAAAGTATGCAAACCCTGTACATTTAAAGAAAGACATACATTTAAGTTTTTAGATTTAGGTATAAAAATGATACTAACTTATAAACTCCATAGAATTTTGCATTAACAAATAGAAAATTCTAGTCAGAAATTGGTGAACAAATAATTCAAGTATTATCATTAAACCAATGCAAGATGCAAGATAGAACATTCACAACTTCCACATAGATATTACTTTTAAAGCTGAATTGTGTATCTGCCACTCTTTAACTTTGGAATTTAAACTGAATATTCTCAGAATACATAAAATTTATTCTCCAGAAAGGAAGTGGATATACTTCTATACAGTACATGATTAATATGTTCAAGAAACTGAAAGATATGGACCATGTAGTAAAACTGTACCATAAAAGAGCATCTCATCCTAATTAAATGTGGCACCAAAATTTAACCTTCTACAACATTCTGGACGTTGAAAGTTACAGATTAGCAGAATTCTGGCATTATCATTTTTATAGTTCTGTAACAATTTTAAAAAGGCAAAAAGGAAAGTAAAACAATGAAAATTGTTGCTGCCTATATTTTAAAATAGAAAAGAAAAAGGTGAGGCATAACTAAGGGAGCTGATAATGATTCAACCACTTAAATGTTGCAATTACAATTTTAAATGAAAGAAATATTCTGTCTTTTAATGTACACTACAAACCACTACATTAAAATAAAGAATCAGATTTAAAACTAACCATCAATTTAAAAACTCACTACATGTGAAAATAAGAGGGCACACAGAATAAATAGCACAAAGAAGTCCTATATAGCAGATTCTTACAGAGTTTCAGACATTGAGATTATTTGCCTATTAAATCAAGTATGAAACAAATAGGAAAACAAATAGAAAGGATGAACATTTGTCCATATAGCAACTATAAACTTCTTTCACTTAAAATATTCTGATCAATCTTAACGCAAAGGGAGAGGCTGTGAATAACAGACTTTATCTTTTGAACACATAAGCGTCCAACACTGTTTTGGACTACCTCAAGCTAAACGATGAAACTTTAATATAAAATGCAAAGTAGCAAAAGAAGCAGATGTTGGAAAGAATTTACAGATTGTCTCACTGTAAGTCCTTTTCTCCCATTTTGAAGCTCTTTCTCTTGAGCAAGCAGAGTAGGGAGAAATTAGTCATTGCTCAATTGCTTAAATTATCAACTTAAACTTACTTTCAAATTTACCCACAGCATTTGGTAGAGAAATGAGGAGAAAAAGTGCTCTGTGGATAAAATTCATCTATGCTTTAATCATCTTTTGTTAGGAAGCTCCTACACTAGAAACATCAAGTCTCTTGCGTCTGTTATTTTCCCCTTCTTTGAGTTCTGGACTCCTGCTATCAAAGGGCACCGTCAACAGAACACAGAAATAAATGGCAAACATGACACCTATCATTTGCCATCGTAACTTTTTCTCTAAGCCTCAGAAAATTTTTATATTAAATTTATCAGAGCATGTTTTTTGTCTCTTCATTAATAAACAAAGGCCTAGATTTACTGGAATAACCCAAACAACGCCATGGACCTAGTGTTTTGATGAATCTAGCTATTTACAACATATATACAGTATATAAAATTAAGTCTCTATAATAAGGCAAAATTGCCTTTATGAGTTAAAAGCTGAAAATGAAACTATAAGAATGTATTTTAATACTCTGAAGAGAATGTTCACATATGCCTCTAAAATGATATTATAATCTTTTTTTAGAAGATTATAATCTTTAATACACTAAGAAATAATAAACTAAGCACCCACTGCATAAAACTTTATTAATGAAAACTGTTACTGTACACAGTTTATAACCTGGGAAACAGAACATAGCTCCATGAAATTCTTTCTGATAATATTCCTCAAAAAATCCCTTAGCAGAGTGAGAGCAGAATATCTATGAAACAGGACAGAGGATCCAGTAGTCAAGAGGGAAGCATGCAGAAGATGGGTGAATTGGCACTGAGCCAAGGTATTGTGCCTGAGAAGAGCTAGCATTTGATCTGGACACTATTTTCTTTGGACCCAGAGTTGAAGTGAATAATAGTATAACAAAAAAGACTGATATAAAAATCTATAATATAAAAATTTCTAAAGAATCAAATTTTAGAAATTCATGAACCTCACTACATGCTTTAGAAGAATTTGATTCAGAGATTATCTAATGTGGTTTTAAGTTACTGACATTAAAAAAAAAATCTTGCCAAGATACAAAAATGCTTCCAGAAATGTGGACCTGATAGACAAAAAAGAGAAAGTGTAAAAAAAAGAAAAAAGTACCTGCTGCTTTTTTATGTCAGAATAATTAAAGATAACAACTAGTTAAAATTTGACAGGAAAGGCGGCGCCTGTAGCTCAAAGGGGTAGGGCGCTGGTCCCATATGCCGGAGGTGGCGGGTTCAAACCCAGCCCCGGCCAAAACCCACAAATAAATAAATAATTAATTAATTAAAAATTTTTTTTTGACAGGAAATAACGAAAACTAATAGAAAATAAAACACAGATTGGAGGGTACTTTAAATACACACCTTAGTCTTTAAATGATAAATTAAATTAATTGAAAATTATTTTAATTCTTCCCCATACTCCCTTATGTCCTCATGCATCAAACTATGAAGAACAAAATTTAATTTCACCTCAATCATTTGTCAGTGACAAATACTTAGCGGTGGAGCCAGGATATGTTCTAATAAAATAACCTGAAGAGAAGAAATGATAACTACACTTTTAGGTAACAATAAGACACATAAGTACTAGTAGCTGCAGGAAGAGATTTACATAGCTATTAAGTGAGCGCTGTTTTAAACTTTTTAAAATGTAAAAGCTGTGTTAAGTGGTCATTACAGACAAAGTAGAACTGATGTTTGTATTTTTTATTTATAGAATGCTTATTTTCTATATGTTACTTTATGATAATTATAACCAAAAACCAGTCTTTTTAAAAATCCACTATTTGACTGCTCAAACTTAGAAATTTAAAGTGTCAGAAAACATTGCAAAATTCTTTCTTGTGTTTGTTCCAGGTATTTTACCGAATTTTCATTCAAGATTGAGTCACTTATAATTACAAATGAGAAAAACTAAATACGTGCCATGCATAATGAAAAGGCCATTAAGAATCTACCAGGGGTACCAAAAAATGTATATACATTTTAAGAGTTGTTATCTATGTATATTACTTTTTGAAGATGAATTGAATTGTGGTAATAATGTGTAGTATGACGTTCACTTAAAAGACAGTGTTAATCAATGTGACCATTACCATGCAACAGGCAGGACAAAGAAAATGGCAGAAACATGGCTGTCCCTGGAGAAGCACAAGACCCTTTTGAAGTGGTATTTGAAATTAAAGAGCATTATGGAAGTTACAAGGACAATGGAGGTATAAGTACGGGGGACCTTAAAGAATGTGGTGTATTACAAAACACCAGCTATCTACTGGTGGTACTTCAGTGTACAGCATGCACAACTGTACAAGTGGACACTGTGGTTAATGTTGCCAGAATCAGAAGTATCTGAATGCTGATGGTAACCACTTTGAGCACCTCTTGTAATTCCAGAAGTCAAACATGATTTGTATTCATCTTTTGTTATCAGTACATACTAGGTATTACAACTTTAATAGTTTTTTTCCTTTCTTAAAATGTGTATACATGTGGCACCTTCAGTATATGTCTTCCAAACACCAGAGTAATATGATGCTGCCTGATTCACTGATTCTTTTTAAACGGAGTAGAGGAGACTCATTTCTTTCTAAATTTGTAAGGCCTTGTTCTTTCAAGACTAGCAGAATATGGCCAGCCCTTCCAGAATGGTTGACAGT
>CAUYPK010147411.1:35000-48028 GCA_963574355.1 Loris lydekkerianus
GACAGCCTATTTATATACCAAAGGCTGCATTAAATCACCTAGTTAAAATCAGCTAGGATGAAAAAAAAAAAAAAAAAAAAATCAGGTAGGATTCCCCTAAAACCAGTTTTTAAAGCTGAAAATCTTAAATAATGTTTCTACTGAAGAGGCTTAACTACATAAAAAACTAGATACAATCAATGAATGAAAGTTGATACATATCAATGAGTGTATAAAAGAGTACAATTAGTTTTAAATGATTGAATAAGTAAAAGTTCAATCATAATAACAGAAAAAATCTGTAAGTTAAATGAAAACTCACAAACTAAAAATACTGCATATTATAAGCATATAAATATTTAAAATATTATCAAAAGAAAGTCTGGGAAGCTGTCAAAACTTCATTAATCATCAAACATTTAACTCAGAGGCTAATCATTTAACAAATACACGGATTATGACATGCAGACATGTGACAAAGTAACCATTTTATTACACGTTCTCTAGCTATAAATCAAGGTATTTCAAGCTAAAAATTCTGTACTTGCTGAATAATCACCTATAGCTCACGTAATTTCTTTCATATCTTAAGTGATACCCTTGTTACTAAAAGCGAATTCTGAAGAAACTCATTCAAAACTGTAATGTAAATTACTGCAGATCTGTATTTACAGTATTTTTGATTCCATAATCAAAAGCTAAAAGGTCAATATATCATATAGGTCTATAGATTATCTGGTTTTCATTTCAACTTCACAAAAATATTTGAATAGGTTTGTATAATGATATCAAAAAAGCCCCTTTATACTTCGTCTATGACATTAATTCCCAAAGGCTTCCCACTTCTAGTGATAGGTAGCATCATTTTGGGAAACTTTTCAACACTATTCTTAAGACAACTTTCTCAACTTCATTACCTAAATTGTAAAGCTCCTATGGACACTGATTGGCCTTGAGGGGCCAGTGAAACAAAGTCTGGGGCTCCTCGCCACTTAGTATTCACAGTCATGTACAGAGGCCTGGTGGCCTACAAACTGAGGTTTTTCATTAGAATTGTGTTTGTAAATAACAGATTTCTAAAATAGGGTTAAGAGAGTATTTGTTGAAAATTTCAGCAAGTGAACCAGGAAATTAAATGTGATGAAAAAGAAAATAACAGAACCACATTTAAGAATCATTATAAAGGTTCTCATCAACTGCCAGTTATATATCGTAGAACTATGATAAGCATTTTGACAAAAATCTTATGTTATCTTTTTCTCCTTTGTCAATTTCTCCACCCTCTAAAGAATCTTTTCCATTCGCTTTGTTATTTCTCCCATTTTAAATTTAAAATGACAACAAAAAACAAAACAACACCTTTTAATCCTACTTCCCCTTCAGCTATTCCTTGTTGTTCTCCTCTTATATGTCACAGTATACAGAAATGGCACTCTTGGCATTGTGCTATATGTAACCCACATGACTGGTAAGTGTGTGTGCTAGCTACTTCCCAGTATAGTTGCAGAGATTCCCATTTTATTTTTCTCCTTTCATTTTATCTTTAATTTGTTTTTTGTTTGTTTTTTGCAGTTTTTGGCTGAGGCTGGGCTTGAACCCACGACCTCCAGCATATGGGCCCCATGCCTTACTCCTTTGAGCCACAGGCGCCACCCCTTTCATTTTATCTTGAAGCCAACTATAATTTGGCTTGTGTACTCCTAATAATCCACTAAAACTGCCCTTATCTAACGGTCAGCATACCTTTTCTATAAAGGGTCAGATAGCAAATATTTTAGGCTTTTGGGGTCATCCAGTGTCACACATCATTCTTTTTTTATAATCCTTTAAAATGCAAAAGTCATTTTTAGCTCACTAGCTACAAAAAACACAAGTTACAGGGTGGATTTTGCCTACATCTTGTAGTTTCCTGACCCCAGTAACGTCACCTATTACAACAAATGGTCAACTGCCATACCTTACCTTACTTGACCGATGGGCATTATTTGATAAATACTTTGACCTCTTCTCCTCAAAAGGCTTTGATCATTTATTTTCCAAGCCATCACTCACATTCTCCTAGATCTCTTACTCTCTCACACCTCAATCCTCTTCTGAGGAACTAGTTTGCTAGTTCTTCGATTTCCTAGCCTATTACACTGGAATGCCCCCAAGGTTCAATCTTGAGTTCTCTTTGTTCAATCAGTTCTCACCCCATGGTGATCCCATCCAGTCTCGTACATCCTGGTAGTTGATCAGACTACTTGGGACTCTTCTTTTCATACTCCATTCTATCAGGTAATCTTGTTGGTTTTAACTTGCAAATATACCCAAAAGCTCACTACTATCTACTACTGCCACTCTGGGAGCCACCATCATCTTTTTAGTTTGGATTATAGATGTAATCTCCAAATGGGTAACACTATTTCTACGGTTGCCTGTTCCAGTCTATCCACAGAGTATCTGGAGGACCTAGTAAAAATGAAGTCAGATGATGACATTCCATCCAAAATCCCCCCTACAGTTTTCCACTGAACTCAGAAATAAACTACAACATCCTCACAAGGCTGACCATGATTTATGCAGCCTGTTTCTAGCTGGACAACATTTCTCTCTCTTCTTACCCCTTGTCTTGCCACCTTGATTCCCCCTCAAATATGCACGGCACACTCCTGCCTTAGAGTCCACTGCTCCCTGCTGCTCTCTATAGCTAGAACACTCTTATCACAATATATCTTGAAGGCTGACTCCTGCAATTTTTTAAGGTCATTCAAATGTCATGCTTCAAGGAAGCCTTCCCTAACCTTCCAGTTTATAATTCCAACTGCCCTACCACCATCTCCAGGACTCTGCAACTTCCTTTTCTAATACACTTTTGTCCATAGCACTCATCACACCATCATCTAACATTCTACATATATTTTTTATTTCTTTAGTGTCTGTTTACCCACCCCAAGTAAGACATTTCAGTATGTTTTCTTTGCTGATGTATTCCCAGAACCTCCAAAAGGACACAGACCTGGTAGGTGCTGAACTTTTCTTCAAGAATGAATAAAACTACTAATCACTCTATAATAGAAATGGCCCCATGAAGAATAGTACTTCAGGAATAAACTTAAGTCTTAGAACTTATTTCAGTTTTACCAATAATAAAAGACTAACCAGAAATCAGCCAAATATTTCTCAGAAGAAACTAAAAAAATACAAGTAATTAAGGAATATGTATTGAAAGAATATTAAGGAATATGTATGATATATGTTTTTAAACCTTATATTTTGGCCCTTAAATTCTACTTTAGAGTACCAATACTATGAAAACAATCCAAAATACTACGCATGTAAATAGAAGTAAAAACTTAGTAAATATCTAATAATAGTATGAAAACTGCGTAAATTAGGACTCATTTCTTTCATGAAAAACAATATTCATGCAATTCATTACTCTGTTTCAAAAACTTTGGCGGTCTTACCTCCTTCCATTTCACCCTCCTCCCTCTTTATAATCTACCCACTAGGCACACTTAGCCAGTCCTCTTGCTTCCCAAATTCTCTAATTCCTGTAGACTTTAAAATCTTGGTCATATGCCCTCCTAGGTACTCTGATAGCACTTTCCCACCAAAGTCACACTCCACAGACATTTATGGTAACTGTTTCTTTACTAGTCTTTTTCTCACACTAAAGTTAATACCCAACACCCAGCATAGTACTTGATCTTAAGTAGACAATATATGCTGGAATAAACTAAGTAATATTACATAAATAAGCTTATGATGCCATTATAAATTAACAGTGGGTTTGGAGGGATTATACGATCTATTTTCTTCTTCCTTTGTGAATTTGCCAGATTATCTGTCTGCATAAATTTTTGAAAGAAAAAGAAAATAGACTCATACATGTACATAATGAATCACAATGTAGTAATAACATTATAGTGCTACAAAGTTCTTATAGAAACAGTTTCTCAAACTTTTCTTTCTTTTTCTCTCAAAATGTACAAAACCAAATAAAGACAGGCAGATAGTCCTTCTATTACCTGAGTGGAGTTAGATAGTTGGTTTTTCCACGGCTCCTCTGCGCTGCTGGTCAGGTTTGTGCGGTTATGAGGTAGAGTGAGTGCGTTTCGCTGCAGGTAAGGCACGTTTCCGTTACTTCCACTTCCTGTTATGTGATTATTGCCTATCAAAATAGTGTCTGTACTCCCCAGCGTTCTTGATGTACTACCAGGAATATGGCCTGCAGAAAAGGGTCCATTGGCCAAAGGCTGCCCGGGGCAGGCAGGACGGACTCCAGGCTGAGAGACGCTAGGCACTCTGGTCAGAGCCAGCTGTGGCTGCTGGCCAGAGACTGAGTTTGTAGGCAGTGATGAGTCAGCTGTAGGCCCATTAGGAATTCCAGTAGATCGTACCTGTGCAACTCCTGTTTGTCTCATCTGTCAAAAAATAAATGAAAAGTAAATGCTGTTTGTATGGTCCACAGGGGAGAGAATCAGAATGAAAAGATGTATAATCAAGGAATCTCTTATTTTCCTCTAACATTATTTTTCTAGGTGAGCGGTTCTCAACCTGTGGGTCGGAACCCACGGAACTGTATTAAAGGGCCACGGTATTAGGAAGGTCGAGAAGCACTGCTCTAGGTTGGAAAATACACACTTAAAAAACAAAAATTGTGTCTGTTCCTTTTTAGATAAGCTTCCTGGAAAAGCAGAAATCTATTTTCACTTTAAAGAAATATCCCATTAGTAATTATATAAGAAAGCAACCAAAAATTATGAAAAACGACTCCTGAATTCGTAGATCCTATTCTGAATCACAAAATAAGGGACATCAAAATTTCATTCCATTACACTTAAGCCAGAGCCTCCAAACTAAGCAAGCCCTAAAGACCACCACCACAGTTTAGGATAGCTTGTTAAGTATTAACAATAGAAACAAATCCTTAGAATATACATGTGAAATATCACATAAATAATAAAACACAAAGTACTGTGTTCAAACTTGAATTTATACCTGCTTTTTTCTAAAATCTCTATTATCAGCATTTTAAGAAGCTCATATTACTAAATTCCATCAAATACTAGTACGAAGTAGAAGTGGGCATAAATGTGCTCTAAAATAAAATAAAAATACTCAAAATGTTAAAAATACTATACACACTTGGTGTTGTTGCATTAAGAGAAACTGACTTTCCAGCTGTTCCAGCATCAGTTTCTGTGCTGGATTTAAATTATTTCTGTTTGCGCGAAGCTGTTCCAAGTGCTAGAAGAGGAAAAAAGGAGAATATAGTCAAAGATACAGCTAAAAAACAAGATTGCTGTTCTAAGCAACCTTTCCTTGAAATGACTAGATAAACTCAGACTCACTACCTAATCAAAGACACTGATTTCTGATCCACAGTCATCCATCCCAACGTAGTCCTTTAGTAAGTTTGAGAAATGTAAGCTAAGCATTCACCTGCAGAACTTTGCCATGAATTCTTTGAGATAGATGGGCATGAAATTTTACTCATTCACAAAATATTCTTCAGTATTCACCAAAACGCTGTTTAAGCTTAAAAATATGTTATGACTGGTGTGGTAAACATAGCACTGTTTGGAATAGGAAACGTTTGAAGACAACCTGAATGTCTAAAACTAGTGATCTTCTATAAATAAAGGTTATGACATCTATATAAAGAAAAATAATATGACCCTAAAAGAACAAGGAAGTTCTTCACATATTGACATAGTCTATAAAATACATTGTTAACAGCATACATAGCATTCCACCATTTGCTGTACATACAACATATATATCTCTAGAAAGACAGATAAGAAACTAGTAATACCAGCTGTGTGTTAGGAGGAAAACTAAGTGAGTAGGGCAGAAGTTAAAAGGAGACTTTGCCCTAAATAACCTGTATTCATACTTAATGAAGTTTGAACCATGTGAATATATTAACCTACTTTTAAAAAGACACTAACACTAAAAACAAGTGAAAAACAAGAATGAATTACCTCCTTTGTTCTGGTAAATGTAGGCTCATTTTACTTATGTGCTTATTAATTGAGTTTACTGCCATTCAACTGTTAAGAATTAATACTTAAAGAACTAAAAATTTGCTAACTTTACTCCTTTTTAATAGAAAAAAACAATCTCTGAAAAAACAAATCTCACATACCTGTAATTTCTGTGGTGCCAAACACCATGAGTGAGCTTGCTGCTGTACTGGAGGATGTGACACAGCATGGCCACCACTCCAATTATCAGAAGTATTCTGAGGAAAATTGATTTAAAAAAAAAAAAAAAAAATTAAAGAATATTTGGTTAAATCCATAGTTAGTAATAATGACTAGTGGAGGCAAAATGACTATGAATTAGAATATTTATATACAAAAAGATGTTACATTAAAGTTTTAAAAATAATTTTACATGCACATTAAATTTAGAAAGCACAAATTTTAAAAAATACTGATTTTTTTAATAACCCACCCAAAAAAGCCCACCCTCAAACTATGGCCCAAACGGCTAGCCTAAATACCAATGTCCACTAGATCCAACATTAAATTTACTTTTAAATGTCAGTAAAAAGTGATGATGAAAAGTGTGCTGAGATCTTAACGGCAGGGAGATGAATAAAATGATTTGATGAATGCTAATTTATCCCTACTTTCTATATTCAATATGATCCTAACAGTTTGGGATGGAAAAATTCAAACCTTTCACCTCTTTGATGTCCACAAATTTAAAATAATGAACAAGAGATGTTCAAACTGCACAATTTCAGGGCAGTTGAAGCTTCTTTTATGACTGGGATTTTCTATTTCTCTAAAACATATACCTTTGTTGGACTAGATGTTCTTTTCCTCTTGGCAGGACTGGACAGGTCATCTACTTGGCTAGAAGGAATCGTGTGTAGTGGCAAGGATTGCTGTGAAATTGGTGTTTGACTGAGGCCTAATACAGCTTCAGTATTTGGATGATGAGGTTTACATGCCTAAGAATCACAGAAGGAAGACAAAAATAGGGTTCTATATGTTCTTAATTCATTCCTTCAAATTATAAAACTTTACCAACTGCATATTTTTCAAAGCTATGTGGACATCGCTGATTGCAATTACTGAAAGTCAAAATCAAATGAATCATCAATGGAAAAATGTGTGCCTTCCTTTGAAAAACTTGCTTTAAAAATTAAATAAATCACTGTGGCGTTACTTTAAAAATCTCCTTTAAAATCATGAAAATGCACAAAGGTTCTAAGTTGGTACCCCAAAATTTCCTCCCATATGAGAGGGAGTTTTATTTTGATGTAGATTCCCTTTGCAATTAAATCAAAAAGCTTTTCATTAACAAAAGCCTCCTGTGCTTAGTAAATTAAGCTTGACCACTAGAGATTGAAAAGAACCCTTAAAGCTGGGCACCTGCAGAACATAACCCAACTTCTCACCTGCTGTGCTGTGTTCATGGCACCCTGCCTGGAGGTAAGCTCTGCGGGGATTGGTAGGCTCCACGCCTCCTCAATACTAGGAAGTAATTTAGTTTTATTCTGTAGACTACCTTGTGGAAGGTTACACAACTGAGCCTAGGAAAAATTATGTAAAAAGCAAATTTAACACAAGCCTACTTGAGTTAAGAGTCAAGTCCACTAAATCTTCCTAAATCCTATAGCTAACTGCTTTTAAAAGAAAATAGATTATAAATTTGGGGCTTTAAAAGACACTAAATATAAAGAGGGGAACCGGAATATAAACCTTTGTGAGAATCAAAACAAAGCTGAGCTCTGTTTTCAGAGTTCTCATAGCTGTCTTCTCATGAAACTCCAAGCAAGAGTGAAAGACAGTGTTTGTGTTCTCTTCTCTAAAATGCTATGACAACTTAAAAATGTAGACAGAACATAGAAAAAAATTATGTAGATTAATATGCATCAACAGAGTAAATGTGCAAAAGAGCATCTTTTAAAATACTTCGTATCTTACTTAAAATGAAAAGTAAAATAATATTAGAAGCTATGGTATGTTTACAAAATATGGAAACAGATTATAGACATCAAAACACAACTAGACAAACTTTCCAGCCACCCTCCTCCTGCCTGAGTGTCCTGGGAAATAATGTGGCTTTTAAAAAACTGCTATTTTACCTGTAAATACTTAATTCGTGCTGCAAGTGCAGAGGTATTACTACAACTTTTGCTTCTAGTTGCATTTAAGTAGCATTTAATGGCATCCTGAGGCTGGTTGCAGGATTCATAAAGAGTGCCTAGGTCCATCCAGGCTGCAGCATGGCCATGGTCCAACTGTACAGCACATATATAGGCCTGTAAAGCATCCATAGGCTGATTTTGCTGCTGATATAGCACACTGGAAAGAGAAATTAAGAAAAAATAAGTTGAATAAGAAGAACTGCTTAGTTTTATAACATGACTTAAACATTAAAGTACAATACATGTATATGCGATACAACTATCTTTGTGCATCAAATTTCCATTATTTTTATAAAATCTTACCCTATTGAACACCATGTATCTGCACTTGCTTCTGATTTATCAATAGACTGCCTGTAAGATATAAAGGCATCCTGAACTTTCCCAATACTTGAATAGCACCTGAGGGGGGGAATAAAATCAAGAAAATTTTTAATAATTCTGAATCAAATTTATTTCCTGAAAAGATAGACTATTTATCAAAGTAATTTTTTTAAAACCCTAATTAGCTAATATACTTATAATGAACACTATAATTATCCCTTCAACAAATTATATAACGGTCTGTCTTAGAGGTGGTAAAGCATGCTGCATTAATAAACTCTATTAAAACAGAGGTCATATTACTCTAATATTATAATTTTGAGAGGAGAACACTCCCCCTTCTTATATCACTTGATCTCTAGTTTCCTATACTTTGTTAGAGTTAACAAACAAAAACACTTCCTATTGGTAGGACTTGCTGAATCAGATTTCAATTCTCCTTTCCCACGGAGGGCAATAATTATTAATTCATAAAAATGCAAATGCAAGACACAGTTAATCTCAAACAAGTATCAAAAATAGTATAAGATATAAAGATCAGTATTTCATGACTAATAAAGATAGCAAGGTAAGTAAAGTTTCAAGGACCTGCCATTTTTTTAATGAAGATGGGCCTGAGAGATGCATAGACAGCAGCTAAAATTATAAATACCAAAATTATCTTCTTAGGGCGTGGCACTAAAGGAAATAAAAAAGCAAAACAAAAAAAAAACCTAGCCTCTACCTGAATGGAAATTACAATTTAGTTGAGGACTGAACACACATTTTTATAAAAGACACGATGCCATATCAAATGACTAGCACAGACAATAACTGGTTTGAGAATTTAGGATAGGAAGAGCACCAAACACTAGGATTTAGGAAAGGCAATAAAGGGGAGGGTAAGAATAAAGGCTTTAAGTATGTACATATGTATATTACTTAGATCAGTTATATAATTCTGCCAGGCAAACAAATTGGAAAGACAATAACATTTATATACATAAAGTTTTTCCAATAAACTAATATTTATACTGTAATTCACTTATTTTGGAGACCACTAGCTCATAGTAAACAGCAAAAAAGTATTAAATGTCTTTACTTTGGTATTTACAAATACCAAATAGTATATTTTGATGCTCACAAGTATTCTTTGAAATTTTACTGATTTGTGTAACACAGACATGTGGGAACCAAAGATTCAGGCAGAGAAATTGAGAGAAGGCATTTGAAATGTTTGAACATGAGTAAAACTTAATGTATATATAAGAAAACACAAATACAAAACAGTTGAGAATTTTAACTCAGCCCAAGAATACCCTGATTAGAATTTGTTCATGGGTGTAGGGGCTATAATTTAGTACTTAAGCTTGATTAAATAGATTAAAAAGGGCAATATTTTTGGCAAAGTAAAAAAAGGAGGTGGAACTGGTTTGGGGGAAGAACATGATGAACATGGTTTGAAATCATAAACTCAAGGCTGGGTGTGCTGACTCACACCTGTAATCCTAGCACTCTGGGAGGCTGAGGTGGCTGGATTGCCTGAGCTCAGGAGCTCGAGACCAGCCTAAGCCAGAGTAAGACCCCCGTCTTTAAAAATAGCTGGGCACTGTGGTGGGCACCTCTAGTCCCAGCTACTTGGGAGGCTGAAGCAAGAGGATCGCTTGTGCCCAAGAGTTTGAGGTTGCTATAAGTTATGATGCCACTGCACTCTACTGAGGGCAATAAAGTGAGACTCTTTCTCAAGAAGGAAGGGAAGGGGGAAGGGGGAAGGGAAGGGAAGGGAAGGGAAGGGAAGGGAAGGGAAGGGAAGGGAAGGGAGAAGGAAAGAAAGAAAGAAAAGAAGAAAGAAAAGAAGAAAGAAAGAAAAGAAAAGAAAGAAAGGAAGGAAGGAAGGAAGGAAGGAAGGAAGGAAGGAAGGAAGGAAGGAAGGAAGGAAGGAAGAAAGAATCGTAGGCTGATTTTGAGATAAAATGAGGGCATTAAGAACACAGGAGATGCGGTCTTGGGGGTTAAAATATCTTTAAGTATAGAAATCTAGATTTGGAATAATTGGAAGAGAGGCTGTAACAACACAGGACATTTACAGGGGAGATATAAAAATAAGCCTAAAGAATTACTAATCTCGTGGTTTGAAATATATAAGAAATGTCAGTGATTAAGTCAGAGAAGGCAGTTCCAGAGCATTTGCAAACTTTTTTTTTTTTTTTAAAAAAAAAAAAAAAAAAAAAAAGACAGAGTCTCACTTTATCACCCTCGGTAGAGTGCCGTGGTGCAAACTGTTTTATGACAAAAAAATTCATCAGAAAAGGTCAGCAACAATGTCAATGCCAGTGCTAAACAGAGACAGAAACAAGAGAGAAAGAGAATGCTCAATAAATAGAAGAAAACATGCTCCCTTTGTTGTTAAATCAAAGTCAAATTTGTCTATCAGATTTATGGCCAAATTTGCCTAACTGCTGGGAGAAATAAGCAGGCCTTCTCAAAACCAAAGTATCTATAGTCCATTCCTACAAAGTAGGAAACCAATGTGCCCGAATACAGATGTCCCAGTCCAATCACCAACCACTTTTCCTGTAATAAAACTTAACTAGGTTCCTCAGACAGCCTTGTGTAATTAATAGCTTGTTTGAAGGTTCTAGCAGGGAACTGCAGCTACTCATATACTCTTGACCGAAGAACAGTCCTCCGCTATCGGGGAAGGTTATTCTCTTTGACCAAGCATGCAGCTTTGGAAGGAACACACATAAAGCAGTGAGGGAAGAAGGGGACACCTGCCTAGCCGACCAGATCAGCTGAATCAAACCTGGCAATCAACGGGGTGACAGATGTCACAGCCAGATTGCCCTCACATCCCACCTTGTGTAATTAAAAAAGCCCTAGGTGAACTTAGGATCTAAATCCCTGCTGTGGTACTAAATATGTGACCGCGGATAAAACATTTTACTCCTATGAAACTACTTTTTACAACTGTAAAAGGACTAGATTTACAAGGTGAACTAAGTGACTTTTCTGATCTCTCCCAGTTTTAACACACTACTATTCTGTGATTATACAGTCAACAACTGGTGCTAGTGAAACAGAAAACCAGATTACAATTTCACTTTGATATGCACATGCCAAATTATGAGCACATTTAATCTTCAACACAGACCTGAATGCAAAGGTAAGTAATAAGTGATAAAAAGCCTCAGAAACATCAGGGTCATCAAATCCCAAAGTTTCTTTCTGACACTTGAGATCTTCATTTGGAGTTTTAAAACTTCTAAGATACAATTTATTCACAATTTTTTTCTCACAATAAACAGATTAGAAACAAATTAGAAGGCAGAAGTAAAATTAAGTCTAAAATAGACTCAGAATTTTATTACAGATGAAAAATAATAAATGTCTAAAATGAAAATCTTGAACCCAAAACCAAGTTAAATTGTGATAAATATTAGTCACTTTAGAAGTCAGGAAAAGTGTACGTTTGAAAAAATTTACCCTAAAAGGTTAAATTAAAAATACTGCCAATTAAAAACATTCAGTGGAGAAAAGATTCCCTATTTTACAAATGGTGCTGGGTGAATTGCCTGGCGACCTGTAGAAAACTGAAACTGGACCCACACCTTTCACCTTTAACTAAGATAGACTCTCACTGGATTAAAGATTTAAATTTAAGACATGAAACTATACAAATACTTGAAGAAAGTGCAGGGAAAACTCTTGAAGAAATCAGCCTGGGCGAATATTTTATGAGGAGGACCCCCCCCAGGCAATTGAAGCAGCATCAAAAATACACTATTGGGACCTTATAAAACTAAAAGGCTTCCACATAGCTAAGAACACAGTAAGTAAAGCAAGCAGACAGCCCTCAGAATGGGAGAAGATATTTGCAGGTTATATCTCCGACAAAGGTTTAATAACCAGAATCCACAGAGAACTCAAACGTATTAGCAAGAAAAGAACAAGTGATGCCATCTCAGGCTGGACAAAGGACTTGAAGAGAAACTTCTCTGAAGAAGACAGGCACACGGCCTTCAGACACATGAAAAAATGCTCATCATCCTTAATTATCAGAGAAATGCAAACCAAAACTACTTTGAGATATCATCTAACTCCAGTAAGATTAGCCTATATCACAAAATCCCAAGACCAGAGATGTTGGCGTGGATGTGGAAAAAAGGGAACACTTCTACACTGCTGGTGGGAATGCAAATTAACACATTCCTTTTGGAAAGATGTTTGGAGGTCACTTAGTGACCTAAAAATAGACCTGCCATTCGATCTCATAATTCCTCTACTAGGTATATATCCAGAAGACCAAAAATCACATTATAACAAAGATAGTTGTATCAGAATGTTTACTGCAGCCCAATTCATAATTGCTAAGTCATGGAAGAAGCCCAAGTGCCCATCGACCTACAAATGGTTCAATAAATTGTGGTATATGTACACCATGGAATATTATGCAGCCTTAAAGGAAGATGGAGACTTTACCTCTTTCATGTTTACATGGATGGAGCTGGAACATATTCTTCTTAGCAAAGTATCTCAGGAATGGAAGAAAAAGTATCCAATGTACTCAGCCCTACTATGAAGCTAAATT
>CAUYPK010147415.1:0-27500 GCA_963574355.1 Loris lydekkerianus
TGGACACATCCAGGGAGATTGTACAGCAGCTCATTGATGAGTACCATGCTGCCACACGGCCAGACTACATCTCCTGGGGCACCCAGGAGCAGTGAGTCACCCAGGACAAGGACCCTCATCTGCCTTACCAGTTGGCCCTGCCTGACTGACTGCCCTCTTCAGAGCACAGATCGGGGACCTCATTCATCTCTTTCTCGTACACATACTCACACACACACTCTATTGCCCTGCATACACATTTACTACTCCTCTTATGAGACTATTTATCTTTAATAAAGCATTAGATATAGATCAAGGCACTGATCTCTTTGAAACCTTTGGGGACTAGGGAAGGGGGCATGCCTTTCTTTCTCCATATCTCTGACAAAGTCCTCCCCCACTTCCAGCATCTTTAGTTCTGAGTGAATAGCCTACTCTAGCTTTTCCTTCTGCTTGGTTTTGGAGAACACAGATGGGATTTGACTCACTTGGGATTCCTTTCCCGGGTAACAAGCCCACAGATATTACCTTGTTGTCTGTCTGACCCTCTCTAAGTCCTAGTTTCTTCCCATGCCTGTGTCAAGTGAATATTCCATCAGTTTCACATCCACACATCATTGTGTCCTTGTTGATCATTATAACCACAGGCCTGAGGCCACTATTCCTACCACTAGGCCATGGGCAAGCAGTGTAGTCAGACCAGGTGCCCTTAAGCTTCTTGCAGGCAGGGCAGTGCTGGAGAGCCAGTCCAGGAGAGCTGCTAGTTACAGGTGGCTAGAGTCTAAGAACGTAAGGCAACAGACCAAATCCAAAGCCTAGACTCTAAGCAGGGCCAAAAGTGGTTCCATAGCTGAAGCCCCATAATTCTGTTCCTAGGTGGTCTCTAGTTCTTTAAAAGGACAAGGCTGGGCATGGTGACTCACACCAGTAATCGTTCTAGCACTCTGGGAGGCTGAGGTGGGAGGATTGCTTTTGACACCAGCTTGAACAAGAACAAGACCCCATCGCTATGAAAAATAGAAGTTAGCCCGATATGGTGGCATACCTTTGTAGTCTCAGCTACTTGGGAGGCTGAAGGAAGAAAATCTCTTGAGCCCAGGAGTTTGAGCTTGCAGTGAGCTGTGGTGATCCCACTGTACTCTAACTGGATTGATAGAGCAAGACTGTCTCAAAAAAAAAAAAAAAACAAGCCAAGTACCTTCCACTTCTGGTGGAAGACTGCAGGGAAATAGTAAATACATAGGGGCCTAAATCTTTGGGATCAAAGGCAAAACTGGTTCTCCCTAGACTGTAGTGGATTATCAGGACCCCATAGGCTTTTATATATCCCAAAGGTATATTATGATAGTTAACATGCATATATATCACTGTGATAAGCCCATTTCTTTTTTTTCTTTTTTTTTTTTTATAGAGACAGAATCTCATTTTATTGCCCTCGGTAGAGTGCTGTGGCATCACAGCTTATGGCAACCACTAGCTCTTGCGCTTAAGCGATTCTCTTACCTCAGCCTCCCGAGCAGCTGAGACTACAGGCACCAGCCACAACGTCCGGCTATTACTTTGTTGCAGTTTGGCCGGGGCTGGGTTTGAACCTGCCACCCTCAGCATATGGGGCTGGCACCCTACCCACTAATCCACTGCTCCGCGGGTGCCACCTTTTTTTTTAGGGTCTTTATTGCCCAGGCTGGAGTGCACCGGCATGATCCACTGTAACCTCAATCATTTGGGCTCAAGCAATCCTCCCACCTCAGCCTCCTGGTGGCACGTGCCACCACACCCAGCTAATTTTTAAATTTTTGTAGAGATAAGGGTCTTACTAACGTTACCCAGGCTGGTCTCAAATTCCTAGATTCAAGTAACCTTCCCCTCTTGGCCTCTAAAGGCTAGGATGTGAGCCATGATGCCCAGCCAATAAGTATTTTATTTAATCATCACAATGACTATGAAGTGGTGATATTATTAATCTCGTTTTATAAAAGAGGAAATAGGCCAAGAATGGCTAATATACCAAGTACCCAGCTAATAAATGGCACAGTTGGCATCTGTGCTTCTAACCATTGCATAGTCCTGCCTTTTGTGATATCTTCTAGGCTGGTATAAAACTGTTTCATTTCTGAAGACTTTCAGAACCACTCTATGAGCCTATGGCCTTGGAGACCTTGAATACTTGTACAGAGAAGGCAGGAATAGGAGTGGGGTTGTCATCCTCAACTGGCTTCAAGTACACCTGTAGAGTTCTCCCCTCACACAGCTAAGGGTAATTGGCAACCTGTACCTGCCTTTAGGATATCAAGAACTAAAGCCAGAGCATCAGGCTCAGTGGGATCAGAAGGATTGGAGCTAGTAGAGGTCAACACAAAGGTGAAGGTTTCTGCCACTCTTTCAGTGGAACTTCAGGCAAATGAAGATTTTTTTCTTCCTCTTTTTTTACATTAGAAAACATACAGTTGGCCCTCTACATCCGTGGACTGCACCTGCAGATTCAACCAACCACAGATCAAAAAGATCAAAAATCTGATCAAATCAGGAGAAAAACAATGAAAAACAGTTGTACAAGCTCACACCTGTAATCCCAGCACTTTGGGAGGTCAAAAGAGAAGGATTGCTTCAGGCCAGGAGTTTGAGACCAGCCTCGGCAACATAAATTAAAAAATGAGCTAGATGTGTTGATATGCAGCTATAATCACAGTTACTCTTGAACCTGGGAGTTAAAGGCTACAGTGAGCTGTAATGCCACTGCATACCAGCTTGGGTAACAAAGTGAGACCTTGAGTCACAAAAAAAATAACAATATAAAAAAAACCACACATTAAAAAAAAAATCTGAAACCAATACAGTATAATAACTATTCACATAGTATTTACCTTGTATTAGGTATTATAAGCAATCTGGCTATGATTTAAGGTATTATATGGGGGAGGTGCTTAAGTAATATGGAAATATTACACCATTTTATATAAAGGACTTAAGTATCTTCAGATTTCAGTATCCATAGGGGTCCTGGAATCAATCCTGCATGGGTACCAGGGGATGATCATAGTTGCTCACTATTGGCCAGAGAATATACTCTTCCTCCCATAAATCTATCTTTAATAAAATTCTGTATGTGAATAGACTGAACAATATACAGGCCAGACCCCTGTGAACAAAGAGGACCCTTGAAAGATTGATGGGCACAGAACAGGCAGTGAGAAGCCAGGCCCTAGTCTGGCGTGGAGGCCACAAGCCTGTCACTATCACAATCAAAGCAATCGGCCTGCTACTATCAATTCCCAGGGTCCTTAGGGGGCTGATTCAGGGAAAGCCAGCCTGGTGGGTGTTAACCAGCTGCCTGTTCTCCCAGTAGAGAGGAAGATGATTTCAGAGAAAACCAGTGTGCTCCTGGTCCCTTAGCTCCCTGTCCTAGGTACCCACCTCAGTCCGCCTTTTACTGCCCTGCCCCTGCTGACCTACCTTCCATCACTTGGGGCATCTGCATGAGTTCCTGGTGCTGAGTGGGTGTCATGAGTGGGCAAATACAGTGAGGCTGGTGTACGTGAAAGGCTAGGTGGCTCACCTCCAGGCCAAAAGCAATCCCTAGTCCCTCCTTTGCAAGATCCAGTTAAATAGCACGTGGGGGCCCAGGCAGGAAAAAACCTCTAAGTCAGCAGTTCTCAACCTGTGGGTTGCAATGCCTTTGAATGGTATTAAAGGTTTGCAGCATTAGGAAGGTTGAGAACCACTACTCTAGGTAGTCCAGAGTAAAAATTATGTGTGGATAGTAATTCTGCCACCAACTCAGAGGAACAAATAAATACCCTGAGAGGGAGAAACTGATCAGCAAAGATGCCACCTTTTGTCACCTGCTGAGCACCAGGCATCATAAGTACAGACAAACAGTGCCAACTCCAGAACGAGGTCCCTCCCTCAAGGCTATTTCCAGATCACCCATCACTCCACACCAGGGCAGATGCTCCTCGTTCTTGGCCAGCAGCAAACCCCAAAGTGGGTCATCTAGAGGGCAGCTCAGAGGCCTCTGGAATCAGGGCAGCAGGTGGTACTGGAAGTGAAAAGTCCCTGCAGTGTGAGAGCTTGCAAGCCACAGCAGAAACTGTTCCCACTGAGACAAAGGCTGCCTCGGAAAGGTTGGAGAGAAGGCAGGATGCTCAAACCTGGAACAGGAATTTCTTTGTGACTAAACGAGTAGGAGAAAATTAGCCATTTAAAGGTAATATTCCCAGAACACTCCAGTGTGGTGTGACCTCAGAGACTCTCCAACATGCACGAGACAGAGATCTATAGCAGGAAACACATAACCAAAAATAGAGCTGGGTGAACATATCTGAAACATAGGGACTATAACTTCAGGAAGTATATTAAGATGAGGTTTTGGGGCTGCAAGCACAGTGGTGGGTGGAGAACACATGGTGAGCAGAGACACTGGACAGAGTTGGCAGATCAGCCCTTATCTCTGGTCTCCACCAGTCACAAACATTCTAGATCTCCCTAGAACTAGTTAAAATCCAACATAAGATACACCCTCCAGTAATGCCCACCTCCAACACTTGCTCTGTTTCATTTCTCTCTCAGGTATCTAAAGCAGGAAAGGGAATGTGTTGAAGTCATATTCTGATTTACTAACTCATCATTTAATTAAGTTTTAATTAAATCCACTAAGGCCATCACTGCAGCATGAATAGGTAAAATTAAAGTTCTTGCAAAGCCACAGGCCCCATCATCAGGGTCTAACACCTCCAGGAGACCTGGATGGAAATGACCTCACATCTCACTCTGGCATTATATTAGTGACCCTGGTGGTGCGAGCCAGAAGTAGGCAATTCTCAACCTCCAACCCTCAAATCTATTAATGAATTATCGATAGGGTAACCAACTTATCCTGATGTTAGCACTGAGTATTCCAAATTCTAAGTCCTTTCAGATATGGTTTTAAAACTGAAATTTCCAGGCTGGGCATGGTGGCTCACCCTTGTAATCCTAGCACTCTGGGAGGCCAAGGCAGGAGGATCCTTTGAGCTCAGGAGTTCAAGACCAGCCTGAGCAAGAACAAGACCCCCATCTCTACTAAAAATAGGAAAATTAGCCAGGTGTTGTGGCCGGCCCCTGTAGTACCAGCTGCTAGGGAGGCTGAGTTAGGAGGATCACCTGAACCCAGGAGTTCGAGGTTGCTGTAAGCTAGGCTGACACCACGGAACTCTAGCCTAGAACAACAGAGTGAGACTCTGTCTCAAAAAAAACAAAAAACAAACAAACAACAACAACAAAAAAAACCCTGAAATTCCCACATTTCCTGTCCTAGGAAAAAATAGGATAGTTGGTCACCCCAAAGGAAAGATCACAACTGAAAATGATTAGAAAATATCAAAGCAGTACATATAAATGATGAGGGATGAATTAAGCCCTGGAAGACATTTGTTCAGGAATTAAGCAAGCATTTATTTAAACTAGAGACCAGATTACCCAGCACCAAGCTTCACAGTGGTCCCTACCTAAGTGGTTTCCAGTTTGACTGGAGGGGGAACATAGCATCATTACCATCTGTGTAGCATGTTACCCTGCAGCATGTACTTTCACATGCAGTAATTATCTGGGCCCTTTGAGGGAGGATTTTTGTCCATACCATCATAGGGAAATGGGCTTAGGAAGGTTAAGTAACTTGTCCAAATCACACAGCTGGTATGTGGAAGACAAACTCAACTCTGGTCCCCTAGCTCCAAATCAATACACTTTTCACTATACCCAGGTCTAAGAAGTGCTCAGAGCTGTGCTACAGCCTGAATGGGAGCTGTTGGTTCTTTTTTTTTTTTTTGAGACAGTCTCACTATGTGGCCCTTGGTAGAGTGCTGTGGCATCACAATTCACAGCAACCTCAAACTCTTGGGCTTAAGCAATTCACTTGCCTCAGTCTCCCAAGTAGCTGGGACTATAGGTGCCCACCAAAATGCCCAGGTATTTTTTGGTTGCAGTTGTCATTGTTTAGTTGGCCTGGGCCAGATTCGAACCCGCCAGCCTTGGTGTATGTGGCTGGCACTGTAACCACTGTGCTACAGGCACCGAGCCTAGGTGTTGGTTCTTAAGCTGGGAAGTGATGTGGTAAAATTTGTGTTTTAGGACAGTTAAACTGAAAATTAAAGAGTAAATTGGCACTTTTTCAAGTGAAAAAGACATTCAGTGCCATTTCATTTCATTTTTGCTTCATATATATATATATATATATACACACACACACACGCATGCATATATATATATGTATATATACACAGAGAAAGATCGATTGATCTGTGTAGATGGAAAGAAGACTGGAAACAAGTACAATAAAGTATTAATAGGAGTTATATCTGGGCCAAGCACGGTGGCTCACACCTATAATCCTAGCACTCTGGGAAGTCAAGACGGGTGTATTCTTGAGCTCACGAGTTCAAGACCAGTCTGACCAAAAATAAGATCCTGTCTCTACTAAAAATAGGAAAACTGAGGCAAAAG
This sequence comes from Loris lydekkerianus, assembly GCA_963574355.1. Taxonomy (NCBI): domain Eukaryota; kingdom Metazoa; phylum Chordata; class Mammalia; order Primates; family Lorisidae; genus Loris; species Loris lydekkerianus. The sequence continues at coordinate 6,460 of CAUYPK010147415.1, forward strand.
GATCACTTGAACCCAAGAGTTAGAGGTTTTTGTAAGCTATGATACCACAGCACTCTACATAGGGCAACAGCTTGAGAATCTGTCTCAAAAAAAAAAAAAAGAAGAAGAAGAAGAATCAGCTCCTCTTCAAAACTTTTCTTCATCATCACTGGTTAGATGTTGCTTCCATATGGTCTTACATTAACAATTCCCCATGTATGTTTGTAACAGAACATATATTACAGTGTCATGTTAATAATGCTAGTCACCCTGCTAGACTACTTTACAGGTGAGGAAATTGAGGCCCAGACATAGAGCTAATCACTGGGAAAAACATATTTAGAATCCAGTTTTCCTGGGTTCCAGCCTAGTGGTCTTCCCATGACCTGACAACCAAACAACCCAATAAACCATTTACTCAATGACTTGCATGCCCAAATGTACACCCATGTAGTTCTTTATTTTTTTTAATTTATTGTTTCAGGTTCATTGAGGGTACCAAGAATTAGGTTACACTGTTTGAATTTGTTAGGCGAAGTCCTCTTATACTTGTGTCCCTCCCACAAGAGGTGTGCCACACACCTAACCCCCTACCCCTCTCTTCTCCCCTCTACCTGTTCCCTTGACTCCCCCACCCCCCACCTTGAGTTGATTTGAATTTTTCTCTCATGTGGGTATGAATTAGACTGTGTCTACTGGCTTCATATTAGAATTGATTACATTGAATTCTTGATTCTCCATTCTTGTAATATTTTACTAAGAAAAATACATTTCACCTCCATCCAGGTTAACACAAAAGATGTAAAGTATCCATCTTTTTTTAATGGCTGAATAGTATTCCATGGTATATACATACCACAACTTGTTGGTGGGCATTTAGGTTGTTTCCACGTTTTGGTGATTATAAATTGAGCTGCGATAATGTCTAGTGCAAATGTCCTTATGATAAAAGGATTTTGTTTTTTCTTCTGGGTAGATGCCTCCTGATGGGATCGCAGGATCAAATGGGAAGTCTAATTTGATGTAGTTCTTTTTTAAAGTGAAATACTAAACAATAAGCATGTAGATTGCAGGATATAAAACAAATGAGGAATCTATACTGACAGAAGTTGTTGAACTCCTACATTATTATTAATAAAAGTGCAACATCTCTACGTTGCATGGACTATTCACATGTGGTTCTGTCTGCAAGGGGAGAAGGGGAGAATCTTGACGATCCCATTAATGCTTATCATGAGCTAAGTACTGGGATAAATTCCTTGATGCAGTAACTCATTTGATCATCACGTAAAAGCCCTATGAGAAGTGTGGAAGTGCCAGTTTGCCTAAGGTCACACAGCTAATCAAAGGCTGAGCCAGCATTTCAATCCAGGCGGTCTGACTGTAAAGGTACGTTTGAAACCACTGGGCTGTCCAACCTTCATTAGTGAAACCTGTGTGCACTCTCTCTCCACGGAAGCAGCTCTGGCTGTCACCTTCCTCTTTTTATTGATCTCTTTTTAAAAAATTAAAGGGGGAAGATTTATTCCCTAAAGCCATCCCTAATTGATGGAAAATAAATGAAATGAACTATTCTTGCTTTCCCAATCACTCATTTGGGTCAGAAAGGAAAAAAATATTTAAATGGGAAAAGATGAAGATTTGTCCATCCATGAACTAAGATCCATTACATTTTCTTTTCTTAAAGAAGAAAGAACATAGAAGTGTGCCATGTCTTTTATTTGTCTGTTTTTCTCTCTAGTTTTTGGTGTAAGGGCTCTTGGGTTATAAACCAGAGATGACAGTGATGAAGTAAAAGTTTTGTGCGGTGTCCAGACAATGGTATGCATATTGCATAATACATAACAAACACCATTTGTAATTATAATAAGGGTGAGTCTGGAAGAGGTAAACACGGGTATAAAATTCATCTTCCGTATGGTTATTATTTCATTTATATGAGAAGTCCACTAAATTCACTGAACCATATCAGGCCACATCTGTTTGAAAACCTACTGGTTTTTATGAACATTAAATAACAATGGTTAGATTTAATGACCATTTATCATATTCGTGTGAAAATAATGAAATGGAAACAGAGGAGGCCCATGACAAAGAAGAAAGTTGTAAGTGCCAACAACTTAATTTTTATATTAAAAATATTAAATATCTGTTAACTTTTGCGCCAGAATTTTCTATAATTGGAGGATATTTTCATTTCAATGATGTTTTCTTTCTTGCCCGAGTATAAACTTAAGTAGCACAGACTCAGAAAATACGCCAGAAATATTTACACATAAACTTTTCTTGTGGAGGTTCAGTGTTTGAACCTGCAGAGTAAGTTGCTTGAATGAAAAATTTTACCACGAGGAGAAACAATGAGCAGCCCTTAAACAGAATGAATCCAAAGCTGGGAGGGACAGTACATGAAACAAAAGTCCTTCTAGCTGCCTTTTATAGGTGAAGGAGATTCTACTTGGATTACGCCTCCTAAGTTACTGTAACAGAGGGTAAAGAGAGGTGGAAAGGAAACTTTGAGTGACATTTTTGACAGCAAGCTACAGAAATAACAGTTTGACAGAAGGGGCCGTGGTAAACATAAGCTCATCTCAGGCGTGGATAGGATTCCCCTTAATGTAAAAATATGGAGCATGTGCAGGCTTCCATGTGAGTGAAGAGAAGAGCCAGGTGGGGAGGTTACCTAGAGGCAAGCTACAATAGCTAAAGCCAAGGAACTTTTGTGTCAGTTTAAATATCCTCGATAAACATTTTTTAAAAATTTGAGGTATCTCAGTATTCCTATTTAAACTTATTTTCTAGCTCGATTACTGAGCTTAAGTGTAACCAGTAAATAAGAAAGTTGGTATTTCTATTAATACAAAGTTTGTTTTTGCACTGATACTGACATCTATTTATCCTGCATGCGGAGGGTAGACTTCACTCTTGTCTAATCAATGCAGACATCACAGATCAACAACAAATCTTCATATTGGCAAACAGCCCAGTCAATATCTTATTACTATTTAATAAGAATTTCATTGTCAGCGCGCTGGGAGAAAAAAAATATTAGCATAAAAGTCTGTATAGAGTATTATAAATACTACTCGAATAGAAAGGGTAAAAACTGAGAAAGCACCATATAATAGGAGAAATGGGCTTTAAGTGAAGAGCTTTGGGATTTTGTCAGAAACTAGAGGTAACTAGTTTTATGAGTTGAACAGGGTAGTTGCCATCATTAGGCCTCAATTTTTCACCAGAAAGATGAGAGAATGTGACCAAATTATCCCTGAGACTGACCTTTCAGCTCTGAAATTCATCACAAGGAAATATTCTATTTTGAATTTTCATTAGGTTAAGGATTTAACGATCAGCTGAAACAGGATGACTAACCCATAACACGTTCCAGAAAAATATGAAATGACATGTTGAAGAGCATTTAAATTGAACAAAACAGATTTGTGTGTGTGCCACTATTGATATACAAATGTTGAATGTGTTTTACTGTATCTACGGAACGTGATTGATAGGAGATGCATCAATTTCAAGGTTTGTGAATTTAAGTAAATTGTTGTCGGTGGTATCGCTTCTTAAAAAAATTGTATCTTTGCAGCGAACAGACAAATTGAGACAGGATATACATAAAGCATCAATTTAACACAAATATCCACTTACAATTGTGGGGAAAAAAATGTATGTAGTTGGGAGATTTTCAGAAAATTCAAGGAACATTTTTTAAATTGCTTATGCTTTTTAGAATGCTTAGCGTTTCTGTTTTGAAAACAACTTGTCTTCCTTTTCAAAATGTATGTGCTAAGCTGGCTCTGATGTCAAAATGAACCATTTTCACAGGATTGGGTCAGCTCCCACTCAACAATTCTTTTACAGAAAAGAAACTGAGGATGAGCCAGTAGTTGAGTTCCTTAAATCTCAACCCCACCTCACCCCACCCCCGACCCCTCTCCAAAGTAGAACTCTGAAATGTGTATCCAGGAAGACAAAAAAGAGAAGATAGTTTGTCTTTTACTGAATTATTCAATCTTTGTTTTGACCCTTTTCCTTTCTATCTTGACCTTTTCATTCAAATTTCCTCACTTTGGGAAAAAGCATGAATAGGTCTTGTGCATAAAGAGAAAAACAAGTGGAGAAATAGAAAACTTGCCCTCTTTCTCTCCCATTACTATTTTCTTTTTCCTCTCATTTCTGTCTGTTTGGAACTTAGATTGTGTCTATTTAAACCCTCCTGATGGCCAGGATATTTCAGATTTCCAGTATTTTTACAATGAATAATAATTTTAATTTTTAAATGCATGTCACAAATATTTGATAGATAAACTTATTTAAAGTATAAATGAATATCAAGAGGAAAGAAGACAAAACTGCATTTCACAAAACTGATAGGTATCTGTCTTTACCTTAAAAGGTTTTTAAAGCTTATGATAGAAGCTACTAGAAGTTCAACGTTTAGCAAGATTAGCCACACACACACACACACACACACACAAAGAGGAACTAAATTGATAGGAGCCCACCCTGGGTCTAATTTAGAAGTTTCCATTTATGTCATGTCAGATTTGGGGAGACTGAACCCTCACTGAATGCATTGGTCTGACTGTCTCCCAGGCTTGATACCCAGGGTTCATGACTGCAGATCCTGGCACAGTCATAAATATTCATACCTCTCCTAATAATTTGCAAGCCAAATTCATTTGGCTTTTTTCACCCCATCAATCTTATAATTAATAAGGGTGGTGCACTTGTTTCACTTTCCTCCAAAAGAAAAGATAAATGAAATAAAGAGTCGTCCTGTAAATTTAAATAGGAGTGCCTCTCACTGATTAAAATCTGGTGCTATCATATAATGATGGAAAGGGAGGCTTCAGCTACTTCTCTGACCGGTGGCTAGGGAGGGGGGCAGGGGAGGAGCCCAGCAAAGGAAGCATTTCCAGATGTGGCAGCATGAGCCTTGATCTGAAGAGTTTGGTTATCTATTAAATAATGAATAGGAGAAGTTCAAGATACTATGTTAGAAGTGAGTTGTAGGATATATATTTACAAATTGACTCTCTTAGCTATTGTTTGGATAGGTGGACACAGAACAGAGCTGGACACGGAATATAACATGCTAATATCCAGAGAATTAGACTCTGAACAGCTTGCAGTTTTTGCTTGCAGTTTAGAAATTTAGAGATATTTTAGAAAATTGTTAAAATTTGGTGATTATTGTGTCTTCAAAATGACTGCCTTTGAATTCGCATGATAGCTGTGTTTCTAAATCTAATTGGAAAAATGGGGGTCTCCACAGAAACATTAAAGGGGGCATATATCATAAAATAATTTTACAAATAAATCATCATATATAGCACATAGTGAAAATTGTCTGCTCCCATTGGATTTTGTAAGGTCATTTATAGCAAAGCAGGAAAATCAAATTGAACATAATGTAGAAATAAAAATTTGATAATTGAGCCTAACTAACTTGAACTTGTCAATCACCTGTGACCTTATTCTATTTACACTTCACTTGAACATTCAAAAGAAGATAGATTTAGAATTTTATAAATAATACCGTTTAAACAGCAGAATTCAGAAGAAACAATAAAATAAATCATGATTAAAAAAAAAAAAAAAAGTCCTATGGCCCGTGGATAAGTTGCAAAGTAGAAACTACCTTTACTCTGTTGTCGTGGGCAATATCACCCCATTTTAAGCGGTTTATTTAATTTGTATTAAAATTATGAGACCTGGATAAATAAAGAAGCAGAAAAAGCTTAACTCTGCTAGTAGGTATGTGCCTCTAAACTTCTTTTAGGGGAACTTACTTTAAAGATGAAATAATGTGCTATTTTTGCATATTGGTTAGTTTGTCTTAGGAGCTCTTGTCACCTGAGGTATTTCTGAGACCCACCTTTTCTATGTAGAGGCAGTGGAGGGGGAACAGCCGGCATCCTTCCATAAAGCTTATATTTAATTGTTCTGTTCTTTAAAGACATACTGTATTCAGGGTAGTCCTTCTTTAAAGGGGCCTAAGCTGTAGTTGAAGAAAAGATACAGTTTTACACTTTCGTTCTATGTGAGTACAATTACACATTTAATTTACTGCAAAAAATAAAATGATTTCCTCCGCTGATATTTATTTATTTTATTTTATTTTTTGAAACAGAGTCTCACTTTGTCATTGCTTGGTAGAGTGCTATGACATCATAGCTCACAGCAACCTCAAACTCTTGGGCTCAAGGGATTCTCTTGTCTCAGCCTGCTGAGGAGCTGGGACTACAGGAGCCTATCACAATGCTGGGCTTTTTTTGTTTTTAGAAAGACAGAGTCTCTCTCTAGCACAGGCTGGCCTAGAACTCATGTGCTCAGGCAATCCGCCAGCCTTGGCCTCCCACAGTGCAGGGATTCTAGGCTTGAGACACCGTGCCAGGCCTTAAAATTTAAATTAGGGGGGTAAACAAGGGAGAAGCAAACCTGACTCTTTGACTGGACCTTTTGGATTTCCCCAGATCTAACTTAGTTGCATTAGGTGAGAATGGACTGAAAGAACCTATGGATCTGTGCAAGTGGTCAAGGCAGGGACCCCTAGTTCTCAGTGGGTGAGGGAGTCATAATCCTTACTCTGTCCAGGTTGCTGGGAGTGGGAGGAAAAGGCAGGAATCAGTTTTTCCTCATGCTATATCAAGCGTTTCTTGATCTTGCTTGGCTGAGTGTGATCTGAAAAGCTCACAGTTAAGTAATATAATGTCTTTCCTTTCTTCTCCTTCCTACTTTTCAAAAGCAGAAGTAGAACCAATTAGAGCTTGTGAGGGTCTCTGGGTGTTTGCTATTGCTCTCTCAGGTCACCAAAACAACAGAGCAGTTCCTGCAAGGATAACAAGAAAAATCTAAGGATGAAGGTAGGGCTGGGGGAGATGACAGTCCCTGACAGTCACCTGTTCTCCTAGTGGTGCTACACGAATCCAGCTGCTGGAGCAGGCAGGGGACCTGGGCACTGCCCAGTGAGCCTCTCGTCTTTGTAGGGTGCTTAAGGCTAAGTGCTTGAGGATTTTGATGAGGCTGTTCTCCCGGCAGACTTTCTCATTTGGCCAAAACATGGGCTCTCCTGCCTGCTGTCAGATCCTGGCAGCTCAGAGAGCCTGCCTGGGTTCCTTCTTCAAGTTCTGGGAGTCACTGGGGCTTGAGTACTGGATCTTTTCCAAATGCCATTCCCAAGAGCCCACAAGGAGCACAGGGGAAGGGGAAAGCACTCTTCACTCAGCCCCCTCCTCCAGGAGAGATGTCACTGCAAGGCTCAGGGCAGGGAGGAGCAGGGCCGGCCAGACTCCTGTGTCCTGGCACAGCTGTGCCTCTCTTTAGCCAGGAGGGCCTAAGGGGGGTTTGCAAATGGGTTTTTGCCTGTTTTGATTTTTCTTCTTTTTTTGAGTCCTCTTTTGCTGCAGAGGCAAGGAGGAATGGGTGGGATTAAATCAGGAAAGATGATCATTATTACAGAGTTTTGTGGATTTTGTGTGTGTTGTGTGTGTGTAAACAGCAGGAATTTTGGGCAGTGGGATGGGGAGATCCAAAGCTAAAGAGCCCTAGACCCAGTCAGTGTGTGGAACTTGTGTCAGACACACATCAAACCCAGCCACCTACCATCACCTCAACAAGGAGTCTGGAATAGACACCTACAGGTTGGGTTCCTTTAACCCTTTTTGTGCTTCACTTCTGAGAACATTCTTTGTCCCCAGTACTGGGGAGAGAGGCTAGCTAGCGTATCAGGATGCAGTGGCTGTTCATAGCAGTTCAGACCTCATACCTGGGCTCCAGGGTCCTGCCTCCAGGACAAGGCAGCAGTCACTCCCAGCCTGAGGGCCTGTCCTGCCTTCAGATCTTTCCTCTAGATGAGCGTGCAGGGCTTCCCTTTCATAATCTGGCTAATTTTCTGTAAGAAGCAAAATTATGAATCATGTTGATTATTTTCATTTTTTAACATCATGATCGCCTAAGATTGAGCTTAGCACTTCAAGGGGAGAGTCTGAAGCTCAGGAGGGTTTGGACCAGTGACACTGAGAAGAGGTTAAACAATTCCAAATAAGATTTGCCTCCAGTGATAACCTGCGTTGGAGTTAAAACAGGGCTACTTTTGGACAGTGACCTGGTTTGGCCCCTTGCTGGGATAGAAATAATCCTACACAGCGCCATCAGTACCTTAAACATCCCAATTCTATTGGATTCCAGGAAGGGGGCCGGCACAGCCAAGGGGAGGACTTCTGCCTGTGTGTTTCGGAGAAATAATTTGTACTAAGTGGATCAGACTGAAACACACCAGGACAGCTCAATAGGCGAGAGGGGAGGAAATGAGCGTGAACTTGGAGAGGAGTGGGGAGAAGGGGAGGCGGAGAAGAGAGGAAGAGGAAAGGGGAAGAGCAGAGGGAGGAGGGGAGTCCGAGAAGAGAAAGGGGAGGGAGGGGACGAGAGGAGGAGGGACGTAGAGGTGAGGGAGGGAGGAGGACAGAGAGAGGGAGAGAGATTTTCACACGTGCAGACCCTGGGCTTTGAAGCCTTCGACCCCGACCCCCAAACCGGAGCGGCGCATCTCGAAAAACAGGTTCGGCTCATATTTCAGGTGGTCTCCCCGCCCCGCGTCCGCCGTCCCTGGGGCCTTAATTCACTCCTACCCTCTCCATACAATGACTTTCGAACCTGGAGAAATAATTGCATTAGAGCAGATTACTTATCCGTCTTTTTCTGTTGGACAGGAGTCTATTAAATCCAACACAACCATTACCAGCTGAGCTCTAGAGTGCGCCTTCATTAGGAAAATTAAAATCATACTTTTGAACCTAAGCAAAGCCCGCGCAGGTCTCTGGAGCCCGGGTCAAATCTCTGTTTTCGTGAGTCCGATTTTCCCGTGAATCAATCTCTGCTTTTCGGATAGGGTGAAAAGACTGAGTGTGATGACAATGTCACCAAAGATAGGGACGTCTGAGCTCTAGACATACCATCTTTCTTCTCCACCCCTCCTCCCCAACCCCGCGGCCGCATTTCCAGAGGTGGATCTGCTCCCGGGAGTTTTCCACCCAGGAGCAGCACACCTGTTCGGGCGTGCCCGGGTTTGGTAGCAGGTGCGGGTGGTGGAGGCGACGGGAGAGGACTGGGGAGAGCTGCGCGGTGAACTTGGCCAGTTGACGTCCGCGGCCGGAGCTCCGCGCCAAGTGCACGTGCTCCCCACACGCGCGCGCGCACGGGCGGACACACACACGCGTGCACACACCCACAGCGCGGCCAGGAGTCGGCCTCCCTCCTCAGCGTTTCACACTCGCTCCGGGACCAACGTGGCCCGCGAGCCTTCCGCCCCCGTGTGCAGGAGCCCGGCTGGGGAACTGTGCAGGCCGTTGCGTACGCCTAGGACCTGGAGTTCTGGCCCCTTTAGTGGGGTCTTTGGCCTATGGGGCCTATTGGGTTTCCTTCCTCCTTGACTGGGTAAGACCCTCGCTCAGTAGCGTCGGGTACCCCTTGGCCAGTGGAGACAGAATCGCTCCAGCTCCTGGTTTCTGCCTCCCTCCAGCTCGGGGCAGAGGAACAGGTGGGAACCTGGGGCTGGCGGGAGGGCGACGTCCCCCGCCTTCCCTCCTGGAGCCTCGGGATGGGGTACTACCTCCTTTTACTCTATCGCAGTGGGTTCTGCAATTCCACTTGCAACTGGAAACCGCATCCGGTGGGTGAGCTGTCTACTCCGTTAAGGGGGGCGCGTTTGTATTGATTTTCTGTGGCATCTGGAAATTTGCAGGGCTTGAAGAATAATTTTTAGCATGTTTTTGTTGCTGTTGTTGTCGTTGGCCACCGCCCTTCCTTTCAGCATTTTGCTTTTTAAAATGTTAATGACTGTATTTCTCTGAAAGGTCCACTCAACTCAAAGCTCTGAAGGAAAACGGAATGGCTTTTGCATATTGGGGGGGTCCTTTCCTAGGGCTCCGGGGTGGGGAGGTGCTGCCTCCATTTTTGTCTGAGTGCCCCACAAGGGGGTTCTTGCCCCCTATTTGTGTCTAATGAGGCGCTGGGGTTTATTGCTGCTTCCTAGCAGCACTCAAACACTGGAAAAGGTGGTGTTACTTGAAAGTGTAGAATGTTGTTCCCTGGCAGGCGTCTCATTCTCTTTCCCTCAATTTCCATTTGCTACAAAAGCCTAGAGAACTCCAGTGAGGAAAGTCAACGAATAGATGTGGACAAGTAAACATCTTTTAGATCTCCACAGCTTTTCAACTTGCTAAATTGATGAATATTAAAAATATTTTTTTCAGGGAAAAAGAAAACAAACACACACACCTACACTGCTGTTGTTAGTGTTTTCTTCTCATCAAATGTAGACACACCATTGGATTTCTTTTTTCTTTGTAACAAAAAATAAGGAAATCAGAAATGAACAGCAGCCTTTTCACAGCAGCAATTCCAAGACTTTTGAAACAGTTGTCTTTACTTCTGTTTTCCCTACTTTGCCCTGGAAGCAAAACAAAAACAAAATAAAAAAGGGAGAAACACCATTCCTAAGGAAGAGTTCATTTTGTTGCCACAATTAAGGGGTGAGGGCAGTTACCAGCTACTCGAGATGATGATGTTAGGGAGCCCATCCTTTTAATCATAATCTTCAAGTGCTTTCAGATTAATGGCTGGGATGTTTTCCGTCCCTTCCTAAGGACTTTCGCGTTAATTTACTTAAGAACACTGACCACATCATCAATGTCTCCAAATTTCATTAAGTCAAACAGAGACAAATACAGTGAGATTTTTATGTATTCTTTATATGTGAGGTACCTTAGTATATTTCTATTTGTATTCAACTGCAGTAAGGGATACCTCTTCCCCATCTTTATTGCTTTGTCTTTGTGCACACATATAGATAGCTAAATATAGATATATGTGTATTTAAATGGACCCATATGGTCTGCAGAGCTTCTCTTCCACTTCTGAGCTTACCGGGGACCTTTCCAAAACTCAACCCCAGTGGCAGGCAGAAGATTCTGCCTCCCCAGAGCAAGATTTATGTCTAAAGTAAGTTTGAAGGTAATGAACTTTTTCAAAACAGACCCCTGCCCCTGAAATAACAGCTTGGAGTGTAAATATTTAACTTTACCTAGGTTGTCACAATAGCTCCAGCAATTCTTCAAACAAGACTGAGGCATCAGTTCCCTGGCCTGAAAACCAGGCTGTCTCCTACCTGTGCCTGGCCCTAGGAGCTGTTCTCTGGAGCCTCGGAGACCTTGTTCCTGCCGGGGCATCCCCAAAGATGGGAGGGTTCGAGAAGGGTTGGCGCGGGGGTTCTGGGGAGAAGTGAAGGAGGAGAGCTGATTTTCATACCAAAAGGTTCTGGTGCTCTGCAAGAAATGAAAAGTCGAGAAACCCACCTTCCCCCAGCTATCTGTCCTCCGTCCCTGCTGTTCCTTCCCCCACTGAGATATGTTTTCACAAAATCAAGAAATCCCGTACTTTAAAAAGCAAAACCAAAAACTTCCCCAGAAACTAAAGTCGTTCCACTGTGCAGATTCACGTCGGGGTCTAGCTGTGGCGAGAAGACCTTTCGAGTCAGGGCTGCCTGGCCAGCGCCTTTCCCAGGAGTAGAGGCTGGTGGCGGAGGCGGCGCGTCTGCCAGCCCGAGACGTCCCGGCTCTCGTTACCTGTGCGCCCTCGCGTTACACAGTGTTCACAAATCCCGCTGAAGATGGATTGGGACACGGAGAAAACGCCTCTATCCACTAAACCGTTGAAAAATAAACAAAGTACTCTGAAGTAATAGCAGTCTCACACCATGCATTGGACGTGAAGCACCACAGTAAGATCAAGTGTCAAAGCCGCTGGCGGTGAATCTTGGAGCACTTCAGCTACCCTTTCCGTTTCCAGCAAAACTGAGAAGCAGGAGTTAAGAAAGACCAGCACTTACATGAAAAAGACCTCTCTGTGTGTCTGCGTGGGTGCGTGTAGGTACGGTGGCAACTTCTGGACACATTGTGTGTTTCAAAACATACACAACAACAAAATCAGACAGGGGCCAGTGTTCCTTTGCTGTGCGGGAAAGGGTCATTCAGGACTAGGAACTGTCTCAATCCCGAAAGCTGTTCCTCTAGACTTCCCCAAGCAGCGCGAGTTCCCCGGGAGGTTGTTTTGCAAAGATGCAAGATATTGCTTTGAGTTGGCCTCTTTCCCCATCAGATAACCCATTTTTACACCGTCTACAGCCTCTCTTAAAAACATTTCCTTGGACTTGTGTAGTTCGGCAGGAAAACAACAACAACAACAACAAAAAAAAAAAAAAAAAAACAAAACTCTAGCAACAACCTAGAATATAAGGAGATTTTTAAAAAGGAAATTTGTCCCTTTGCTAAGGCTTTTGATAGTTTATTCCCTGGAGGCCAAGTGAAGGTGGCATAGGGGGTTCCTTTTCATTTATTATTATTTTTATCATTTATTCGTTTGAATGTTCAGCTTTGACCAGCTATTCCCCCGCCGCGGGATTTTGCTGCAGAACGGAGCTGGGGGCAGTGGAAGGAGTCAGTGAAGGGTGGGGGGCGCAGAAAACACGATTCGCTTCGCAGGGGGCTGACCCGCGGCGTTTGCCAAACCGGCCAGCAGGGGGCGCTCTGATGTTATCTCTAGACTAGACAGCCGAGCGGCTCGGAGCTCGCAAGACAGGCTTGGCAGTTTCACGCAGCTGCAAAAGGAAAGGGAGGGTGGATTGTAGTTCCTAAACCCTCAACAGCTATTACACTGGGGTTATTTACTCTTGGTTACCCGTCCCGCTTACAGGGCACCCCACTTCCCATCAGCCTCTTTCCTTTCATCAGCATCTAGGCAAGCACATGTACAGTCCCTCTCCCTAGCCTTGAAATATACATTAATACAACTTATTAAACGCGACGATGAATAGTCAACATTTTTTTCGCCTGTTAGTTCCGCTGATCCAAGCAGGATTTATTTGCAGATCTCACGTCCTGGAGCCATAATGCGTGATTTCTCTCTCTCCCCCACCCCAACCTTAAATAAAATTGGTCAAATGTTGACAACCTTTAAGCCAATCTAACACTCAAGATTAGTGATGAGAAACTAATGAGAAAATATCAGATCGCCCGGCCTGAGGGCTGCCAATTAAATCTTCGCTGATTGAAAAATAAAAGCGGACTTGGGGTGTGAGCCGAGCTCAACTTCAACTATTAATTTAACATGTTGCCAGGGTCCGTGCCTTCTCTGCTCTAAACTGCCTTCCGTAACATAGCTTCCTTCACTCTCATCCCTCAACCTTAAAGCCAAATGTTATTTCTCAGAATATTTCAAGAGGTCCAAATCAGGATGATCATTTCTTACATGGTAAATATTAGGCCTTTAAGCAATATGATTTAACTAATTAGAAAATTTACATGATTAAGTCTCAGGGAGAGAAAAAAAGAGAAACAAATCTGCCAGTCATTTTAAAGGAGACAGGCACTATTGAAGTGTGAAGAAATCGGCTCTAATTCAAAAAGGCAATCGGGCAGAAAAAGCCCTCAACATTACCCTGCTAGTTATTAATCAGAAAGTGCTCGCTCTCTCCTCCCCACGCCCCCGCCCCTCTAAACACTGAGTTTAAGTTGGTTTTTTTGCCAGTAGCTTGTGTCATATTTATATTGAGGTTTTTGTCTGTTAAAGGATTAAAATTTGAAAATGTTTCAATATGAGGAAAAGAGAATCCTCAAAGGGAAAAATAGTCACAGGATCACCTCCCTTCCAGACAAGTAAACCTGTTGTAATAAACAATTCTCACGCCCCTCTTAATTTTTTTTTTTTATTCTTTCCTCTTTCTTCCCATTAAGTTCCTATTTTGAAACCTGCTTGGTGAGAACTAGATAGTCTTTGTGTTCTGCTCCCCTCCCCCTCCTTTCTGGCACCTCCTCCCTCCTCCAAAGCGAGAAACTTAGACTGAAAGCAGAAAAGTACAAATACATTAACAAAGCCCCACTCACTCGATAAAAAGGCCCTGGTCTAGGCGTACATGTCAGGAATCTAAGGAAGGGGGCTCCTGTTGGGTGGGTCTACACATAAGATGATGAACTGGAAATAAATATATATATATATATATATATATATATATATATATCAATGTAATGTGTCATTAGAGAAAAAGGAAGGCAGGTGGGTTAGAATTATTTGAAAGCGCACTGTGGTCTTGTGTGGCTTTTTCTGCCCCCCCCCCTTTCTATTCAGCTTAAAACAGCAGCCTCACTCTCTCTAGGTGCCCCTTCCCGCCATACCCTTCCTGAAGCCCTGGTACACCACACACATCGCCTTTACCCTAATCTTCACATTCCCAGCAAATTAACTGCAAAAGGAACTTTATGAGGAGTTCCATTTGGAAACTCAGGCCCGTTCTGGCATCTCTGAGAATTGGTCCTTAAACAGACATTGGCTTCAAAAACAATTTAATAGCAAGCCTTAGATAGTCCATTTCTCTTCATTATTATTTCTTTTTAAATTACAAAGAGGTCCCAAAGGCTCGTTTTCTTTTCTGCTTTGCCCTATTCTTCTCTCTACACATTCCAGCCTCATTTTCTTACCTTCCTGCCTTACTTTCTCAAAGTTTCACTACCTTGCTTCTCACCAAGTCCCTGGGCCCTAGAAATCTCACTCCTTGGGCTTCTGCCGGCCTTAGAGTAGCTCTCCAGCATTGGTTAAATACCACATTTCAATGTGCAGGACGGAGCAGTAGTAGATCTGGGCTGTTAACACACCACAGTTAATTCTCTGCGGGAACTTTTACTAGGTGGGACATGTGGGAAGAGAAAACATCTGTAAACAGTGCGTGTTCCTGAGGGTGGGGACCAATTTCTGATAGAGAGGTGATTTGTATCTGACTTACGCATAACAAACACGGCAAAATCTGCGTAAGAGACAGTTCCAAGTTACAATTTGGTAGAATAAGGAAAAATGAAAAGGAAGGAGGGGATTGGGAAGCATCTAGAATGCTCCCCCAACGCAGCTCCGTTTCTGACGGCCACAGAGCAGATGGGAGTCCACAGGGCCCCCTTTGGAGAAAGATGAGAGTAAAAGGACCCTCTGTCCCTTTCAGGAGGTGGGACACGGAGAGGTGGAAATATACAAGACAATGGCCTCAGGCCTGGAGGGCCCCCTGCGGGCTCCCCATCTTTTACCCCTTCCCTCTCAGAACCCTTCTTACCTTTGTTGCTGCAGTTTGATAGAAACCATGGGACGTTCTTGAGCTAGGTGGAGAGGGAAAAGCTCAGGAGAATCCACCGGTCTCCTGCGTCTACTCCGAAGTCAAGAAGCATTACAATAAAATTTACAGCGCCTTTAACAACGCGCAAGTAAAGCATTAAAATTCTCTTTAATTGAGAAAATATTGATTTTTAAGTCTAGAAAAAGCGAAATCGTAATTTAGCTGCAAACTTTCAGGCGAGAATGTAGCGTATTAATTCGCCCTATAATGGGTCCACCCTTTACACCCAGGCAAAATCACATCTTTAATTGCGCTACTTTATGAAGTAGTAAAGATAAAAGATACCCCGACTCAGGCGAACGCTTCCTAAAAAGAGGACCCGAAGTTATTATCTTTCTTTTACCAGTGATTTATAAAACGAATTGTCTCTTTTTTTGAAGCAAGGGGAAAATGCCCAAAGGGGAAGAAAGAAATAAAAAAAGAACGGAAAACCACACACTCATCTTAAACCAACTCACATTATTCAATCCGTTGATATTCTTTACCCAAGGAGGCGTAGAGCCACCAGATTTAAAGGAAATGCATTCACGGGCAAACTGCATCCTCTTTTACACGAAACAAACCTGGGTCTATTTTCTTGCTTTACTCCTCCGTCTTTTCTATTTATTTATTAATTTATTTTTGTGGGGTGGGGGGCAGAATCCATTGGTGGATAAGGAAGGGGGAGAAAACCCGGCTTTCTGTGTTATTTCTGTATCGGTTTTTTGGTATTATAGAAGAGTAAAGAAGTTTTTGTGTGGTGGTTTTTCATTGATCAGTCACTCTGAGCTAATGTAATTATCCTCATCAATAGGAGGCTGCAGAGAGAATCATTATGTGGGTGACATTGATAAATGATCGCCCAGGAACGGCCCTCTCGCGGGCAGCCCCCACGTCTGACCCTCCCACACACACAATGTGGTCATAGAGTCACCTAGGGAGCCGGGAGCAGCGCAGCCAAAGAGGCCGGAGAGGAAAGAAAAGCCCGGGGGCCGGGTGGGGGCGACGGGAGGAGGCCCCATCCACAAAACCGGCCCCGCGGGGCGGGAGAGCCCCCCTCCCGCAAACCCTACCGCGCACAGTGGCTCACAACCCAGGGAAAACCCGCCCTCCAGACGCCCGGCTCCTCCACACCTTTCCCCAAGTGCGACCTCGCTGCTAACAACAGCTGATGTTTGCCGAGACGCGCATTCAAATAGGGCTCTGCGAAGGAGTTAAATAATAAGGTCAGAAAACTTGTAGGCATGCAATTCTCACGCGAGCCGCCCCCGTTCCCCAAACCCCAAACAAACACATCTGAACAAAAAACAAAGGCAGCAGCTGGGCGACACCCCCTTTCCAGCGTCCTCCCCCCCACTTATTTAACTGGGTGACTCGGTCCTTTCTCTTCACCTCCTAACCCAGCGTCTGTGATTATGAGATAATGGATTTTGCGATTGTTCCTGTCAGGGGAAAAAAAACCCCACCGAACCCCACGTTTTCATCTTTCGACTGTTTTATTTAAGCCAATGGGAAAGTATCGAGAGCAGTAATTGATTCATAATGATCCATAAATCGATGTTGGAAAACGGGAGTGGGTGAAGGTGGAGGTGTACAAAGAGTAAGGGGGGCTGGTGCTGTTTATTTATTTTATTTCTAAAGCTTCGACTAAAGTAGCTTTGACACTGTCGGGGCTGGAGGGGAGGAGCTGTTGGGCTCGGCCCGATCATCCATCATCCCTGTCACCTAGAGTCTGCCCCAAGGAGCCGTAGACGCAATCTCCCTTCTGTCTCTACACCGAAACTATTAATATTAAAACCTGCCTTCAAACATTGCCCCTACGGTCTTCATGCTCATCACAATCTGACCGGCCTCTCCCGTCAGACCAACGTTTTCCCTGCGCAGCCCCCTTTCTCCCAGCGCGGCCGGGATGTAGGGGGCTCGCCCACTGCGCGCGCAGAAGCCCCGAGTTGATGACTGCCACTGAGACCGCTCCTTCCTCCACCCCCCCCACCCTCACCACTGTGCAAGTCTAGCTCCAACAAACACGCGCGCAGAGGGAAGGCCAGGGAGGGCGGGGGTGGGCCTCAGCGCGTCCCTCTGCGCTGTCCACCGCCCACGCCTCCGCCCTGTCCCCTTGGCACAACTCTGGACTTCTAGGCTCCCGGACGCAAGTCCCAACTAACCCCGCTCGGTGCGCGGCGGTGGCTGTGGCTGCAAAGCCAGGGCCACTCTGCGCGTCCGGACGTCCAGACACCGGACTTCCTAACCGAGGGGCAACTTGGAGCGGAGGTCTAGGCTCCTTATCAAATTGCTGGCCTGCAAGACTAATGGGGAACTTGTGGAGGATCCCTGTCCAGTCCCTTTGAAGGAAAGTCCCTCCTTTGACAGCTGCTAGAGATATTAGCCACATTTCCCTTCCCAAATCTGCTTCGGGTTAACAGGCCCGCGGGGGTGGGGAGGCAGGAGGATCCTGACTGACTCCGCTCCACAAATCTGACCAGGGTGAGCTAGGCTGGGGGGGGACTGAGGAGTGCTGACCTGGGTGGGGGCAAGGGAGAGGGGTGGGTGCAAGACACAGACTTTCCCGGTCTTTCTCTCTCTCTTTTTCTTTAAAATGTGGCTTCTTGCTCAATTCCCAACCCTTAACAGATGGCGACTGCAGTTCTCTCAGAATTTCTTAAAGAAAGGGAAACCTTTGGAATTTATTTCTGCTTTTGCTTTTTCATATAAATAAAAAAGTGTTTTTATATTACTCTTGTTTTGGAGAACATAAGCAATTTTATTCAGACTACAGTATTTCCTTTAACACTATATGGTTGTCAAAACACCATTCCCAGTTTCTTTGCTTTTGACAGCTGAGTCTTTCTTAAATATACCCAAATCGGAACTCTTTATACTAAATAGTAAACCCGAGATAGGAGCAAGTGCCTTCCGGGGTGGTATAAAAAAAAAAAAAATTGGACTAATTTATCACTTCTCTGTCTTAGCATGGAGTGGTGGGGGGGGAGAGCAAGAAAATACAAACAATATTATTACAATTATTATTCATTCCCAAGTATTTAGGAGAGTTAAGTTTAAAGTGATAGAACATGGGTCTGGCAAAGAAACTAAGACTGAGATGATTTTCTTCATTAAAACCAAGGAAAGAGCACTTTGGCCTCTAAACTTCAATGAAACAATTCAAAAATTTCATAAAACACGTCCTAAACACAAGCCAATTACCAAGAAAACCCTTCAGCATTTACGTTAGTAAAAGAAAAGGAAGAAGAACTTTGCCATTTTTTTTTTCAGCTTATGTGAGAGTTTTATAATGGAGAACTTGTCAGAGTTTACAAAAAAAGCATTTAAAGTAAAAATTTGCAAATATTTAAGTTTTACAAAAAGATTCCACTTAAAATGAGATAGCAAAAATGAGAAGGAAGCTTTCTCTCTTCTAAGTAGCACAGATTTTCTCCATTAATAGTTAGTGTCAGAAGTGTTAGTTCCATGTTTAAGCAGTGGCATGCTAATTAAGCTGGTAAGTGTATTCATGAAAATTCTAACTAAATATAATACAAAACAATAGAGTTTATTTCCTTGCTCATTTATATAGGACTTCCATTAATGCTACCTAAATTGGAAAGGTGGAAGAGCCCCAACTAAGACACAACTATGGATTTCTTCCAAGTTTAAGTTTGCAGAGATAGTAAACTATTTCTTTACCAAGTTGACATCACCTATCTAGCTACAGTTGATGGTATTCTTCCTAAACATAAGATTCAAAGTTTAAGAGTTACAACGTTTCAAGATAGCACGTTTATTTGAAAAACTGATGAGGCCTGCAAATGCCTCACACTTCTTACAACTTCTGCAGGTCAACAAGCTAATGGCAGAGATTTTTCAGGAATGTTTCATAAAATTTTGAAAATGCCATTATATTATCTATTTTTTTTTGGTTTTCAGAGAAAAATTTGTTGTAGTCACAATCACCAACCTAGCATCCCAGCACACGGAGGTAAGTGTCTGAAATAAAAAGACAGCATAATATCATGTATATTAAATATTAATGAGCAAGTAATCTTTTAAACTCAGGACTTCAAACTCCATAGAAGTTGTTCACTTATCTTTGAACATCCAAATGTAAATTTTCATTTACATATTCAACATCATATTAGTAAGTAAGACAGGGGAAAAACACAGGCAGATGAATTACCTTTTAGTACAGGCGCTATTTCTTATGATGTAAAAGTAATTCTGAAAAAGTCCTTTATTCCGGCAGAGGAAGACCATGAAAGGTTTTATCTCAAAGTATATATTTTTCAATGTCATGCATCTAAACAGGAGGTTGGGCATGTTGAAAATGATCTTTCAACCTAGCTCATAACACACACACACACACACACATACACACACACACAGAATTTCATACCTTTAGAAGTTTTCTGCTGGTGGAACTTATATATACACTGAAAGGCTACAGATGATTACTTAAAATTAAGTTTCAAATATATTCAACTTCTTGGGGGAAAAGCCATCACCTACTTTTAGCTACATATAGTCAGCATTGTGCAACCTTGCCTTAAAACCATTAAAAATACAAAAGCCTAACAAAAAATCAAAAATGAAATATTTATTACCGCATTTTGTGACTTAACACCTTTTTTTTTTAACATAACGTCACAGTCCTCATACAAGTATTTTAATGTAAATTTGACAAAGCTTAAAGGTAACAGCATTTTCTTCTAGTGAGGAACACGTGCTGAGAAAAGAAGAATTCATGGACATACAATACCAATTCCACAGCAGATCTGATACTAGCAAAAACATTCTTTTTTTTTTTCAATTGAGGTAAACACATAGAATATCTAACATGAAACAATTAATAGACCGAACTCTGTACGAAGTTTGTTACAGTATTCTCTTGCTCCTTTTTATCTCCCAAACTTTGAGTTTCTGATAAAGTCCTAGTTATGGTTCAACGACCATTAATAACTTTTTTGTGTTGAGGAAAGCTGCCCAACTCAAGATTGTTTTGTCCACAGCCAAGGCTCAGAACTCCTGGAAGAAGCTCCTGCTCTGTCTTTTAAATCTTCACTGGCAAGCTCTTTGAAGAAGAGTCCCCCAAAATAATAATAAGAATAGGCTTATGAAGCACAAACTATAAAGATCTGTTTGAAACTAAAGGACACGTTTATGGAGGAACAAAGGCCGGGCATGAAAACACATTCTTGAAGCTGGAGTTGGAGTGATGAGGGTTCAGCCAAACGTTCATCATGGGCTCCAGCGTGGTTCTTTCTCATTGGCCCAAAAGGTTTAAAATATACCACAGTTTCTCCTGGATAGTGAATTCACTGATGAACCAAAACAGTCATTCTTTTGGGAACAACACACATAGTGTGGAAAACAAGGATATATATTTTTTCTCTTCTAAAACTATTTGAGGCAACATAACGGTGTGATCAACAGAAATGTACAAGTTTAACTTAGTTCCTATGTTTATACTACAGTAGTTATAACTCTCGGAGTCTTTTTCCAGAGGATCTTTACATGGACAGAATCGTCTCAGTGAGCCCATGATTTCACATTTGTGTTCTTGTTGCATTGGTCCTCTGTTGCTTGATGAAAAATGACAAAAGTAAAAAATAATCACAGCTGTCTGGAATTCCATATTAAATGTCAACATCTGGTCAAAGTTCAGAAAGTCTTAAAATAGTTTTTGCGTGTGTTTCCTTTTCCCTTGAGTTCCCTTTTACTATTGGGCATGAATGTCCATAACCTGTCCGCCAACATTGGGATCTACAGAATTTAACATTGTGGGGCTCTGTGCTGACATAGTCATTCCAGGGTGGGTAGGGGGTCCTCCGTGCATCATCATGGCTGGGTGGTGGGGATGGCTTGGCAAATA
>CAUYPK010147415.1:30000-53198 GCA_963574355.1 Loris lydekkerianus
GAGGCCGGAAAATCAGCAATAATGGATGGTGAAAAAATAGAAGGAAACTCAAGATTCCTTTTCACTTATTGCCTTGGCTTAAAAAGAAAAAAGAAAAAGGGATGTGTATGGGGCAGAGTAAAATGGTACTGTGGTCATATCTTTACTTTTTTCAAAGAGGATTTTTTTTCCCCCACCCGATGTAAAGAAAGCAGGCAGAGCAGGCAGCAGGCAAATGTTAACCCACCATGAGAGTGGGAGAGCAGAGTGGATGAAGAAGGCCCATGGAGAAGGTGACACTTCCCGGGAAAACCCAGAAGAGGGATGAGCAGACCTACCTGCAGGCCGGATCCCCATGTGTTGCTGACCATCCAACACAAAGCTCCCCATGGGCTGACCCTCTGGACTATATGCTGCTCCTTGGCTCACTGAAGGATCAAGAAGAAAACCTGATTGTGGTCATTCGAGGACACAGAGGAGAAAGAAGAAAAGATATACCAAACAATCAGCAATTGTTCCCGCTGCAGCACTGAAACGTTACAGCAACAATGTGGTTGGCACTTTAAAAAAAAATGAGGGTGTGGTTTGTGCATGTGTGTTTTGATGACTGAATTAAGGTGTGTGAGTTGGAGGAAAGATATCACAGGCCAGTTTAACAGGTGGGTCTTCCCCTGTAACCTCTGTTTCTTTACCTATCTCTTGACTGGGGGTGAGGGAGGCGGGGAAAGGAGGCCATGGAAGTGAGAGGTACCCAATATGTAAATATCACAGCATACTCTTTAGTTCAGATTCTGTGATCCTGCCATCTCTGGTGGGTTAGTAAAAAATTTTCATATTGTGCACATTTTAAATTTAAGTACAATTTTAAAAGGCAAGATAGAGTCAATTAAATGTCTGCCTTTTTACCCACACTAAAGAAAATGTGAACTTGGTAAACACAATATTTTCACTGTTTCATGTTCTTTCCTAATAGGTCCCCCAACCCCCCAAAGCGAGATGATTTATCGGTGTTATTGGGGAGATTTTGCCAAAGGATGATGAATGTGCATAAATTCTTTAATCTGAGGCCACAGTTAAAATCTCCATCAGATTTAATGCCCTTGTTAATGATCACCACAAGGAAAACAGTTTCTTCCTATAAACCTTATCAGAGGAGACCACGACTCCTCAGAAAACTAAAGAAATGCCCATTTCAAAGTAAAATAACCAGAGGTTTTGGACAGTACCCTATAGCAACTGTTTTAGAGAAACTAAGAGTGTGAGAAAAACCCACATGCATTTTAGTGGAATGGGTGTGAGGCCTTTTAAACAAAGGTAATAATCATTTAATAAAAAATAAGGCTGGCAAAGTAGCACGTCAGACTCTAACAGAATATTATGAATAGTCAGAGCAAATGAATGGCTACAATGAGTTTAACGGGGGATGCCACGGCAGTGAAAGCGGAGCGCACACCAAGGAGCTGTGGGTAACAAGAAAATGAGAGTGCGCTAATGACTGGACTCAGACAAGCAAGGAGTAATTCCAGAGCTCATAGTCAAACAAACTGCTTGTGGCACTAATACTCGTGCCCAATTACCAATTCAGACAGAAAATAAAAAAGCAGTTTCAGTAGAGTCAGGGTGGGAAATCTCCAATTAGCACCAATTAGTGAAGTTGCTTCCTTGAGTGGAATTCTGGGGACATTAAAAAAAAAAGTTCTCCCAGAATGCCTGGTGGAAACACTTATTTATCAGGTGATGAAACTCCTGACGTATAACTTGGTGAGGATTTGTGCCTATGGGAAGTGAATACAGATACTGCTTGGAACTTGCCTGCTCGATTTGACTGGTCAATCATGGGCTGTACTATTCTTCTTCTGGCGTTAATAAACCTGAAAGGGAACAGAAAAGACGACGGGTCATCAAACGCAGTTTCTGTGCTAAGTGAACACCTCTGCGTGACTGTTGCTGAGAATATCATACAATCAAATTTCTTCTGGAAACTATCTTTTTAACGTAAAGGCTTTTTTCCCTTTCGGCGTTGGAAATAGTTGACAACATCATCTGCATGGTCCTGACGTAGCCAACTCCCAGCCAACTTGCTAAAAAGAAAAACTCAAGGAGGGAAAAAAGTTCTCCACGAGAAGACTTCTAATTTGCAATTGTGCTTCTGCTTCTTGAACAAGTAGGAATCTGGTTAAAGTTCACAGGCTAGAAGATTTTTTTCCCCCCTTTTTCCTAGGCTCTTCATCCTAGGGAGACCCAGTTTCCCCTTGCAGCTGGTCATAAATGGAGACCAGGCTCTGGCACTCAGCTTTCACAAGGTATTGTTAGGTCAGCAAAGCCATCAATTAGGCTGTCTGAAGTTTTATCACCAACACAGCAGTAATAAGTGCTGGCCAGAAAGACTTCTGCTCTTCGGCAACTCCTGCAGTTTAAGCCTGTAAAGTTAGGGGTCATTCAGAGGTCAGTGCCAGCTGGGGGCGGCCTTTCTAGCCTAAGCTGGGACACCCAGGGCAGCGGATAAGGTAACTGCCAACCATAAACTCAGCCACCTTTCAACCCACTAGAAAGACAGAGCCTCAGGTACACATGGTTGATATTAGAGCCAAAGAAACGTTTTCAAATCAGGTGGTGGCTGAATCGCAGGAATGTAACGGAGAAGCAGTTATTTTGTCTAAGAAGCCTGGATCTAATTTTGTTGGAAATCCAAAAATAAGTGCCTACTTCATGTTACTTTAATGTTTAATAATGCCCATCAAATATTCATGTACGAACAGGGTAAGATGATAAGAAATCTCTTTTATTTCTCCAAATTTAATAAAAACAAAACAATTTTCTATCCTTTGTGAGTTACCCTGTCCCTGTGCATTTAATGATGTGTATTCCCTACGCATTTGAGCTCCTGCACAGGATTCACTGGCCATTCATTTGGGGTGGGGAGCAGGGAGAGCAGGGAGCATACAGCTAGCTGTTCCTTAAAAATATACCCACTGATAATATTTTTCCATATTTTCAGTTTTGAATCTTAAGCACAAGGGTACTTAATGATGAGTGAGTCCACATGGGGCCACAGCCGGGAACTGAAAACTCAATCTCTGAAATTAACCAGAACAATTCTAGTGTGTGTTGGTAGCTGCCTTCCTACCAAGTTCCAAGTTCTGAGGAGGAGGAGGACAGCCAGGCCACACACTCCATCAGGTCAGGCCTCCTTGGGAGCATTCTGGTGGGAATACAATTAGGCTGAGGAATAATAGCCTGGAGAAACCCAAAGGACTCTTTTGCATATGGCGTTTGTTTGCAAAACAATGAACTTCTTTATTACTTAAGAAAGTATAGCTCCAGTTGTCAAGAATGTACAGCCCGTTGGCACTGGAGAAGAAAATGACAGGCTACACAGAGGTGAAAACAAAAGGAGAATTGAAATCACCTATTTATTCCCACCTGTCACCTGAAGTGTTGCTGAGGAATATCTGACCAGATCACAAAGACTTCCAGACACATCCCTCCAATCAGAAAAAGAACCTGATTATCTACTCTTTCCCCCACTACCTTTACTGCAGCCAAAGAGGATTGACCTGATATTTACACCCCCCAGGAACTCTTTTTATCAGGTCAGGTTAAGACCAACCAAGACACTTAGGAAAGCAGAGGAGCCTATTCTCTGCTCCTTGTTCTTAACGGAGGGGTTTTACCCCTTTTTATGTGCTACTTACTAATCCTTTTTTTTTTTTTTTCTTTCTCCCCAGTATAGGCCAACTCTTGAAGTAAAATGAATTGCTACTTTTTCCCTTTTTAATTTTACCCTTTTACTCTTTTATTCCTTACATCTGGAGGTTGTTCCCTTATTTATGTCTTTCTTTCCAGTTCCCCCAAACACTCCCTCACTCACAGAGCTGCAAGGCATCATGGTTCTTAGTTCTCAGCAGGAGAACTCCACACTGTCTTCAAACAAATAATTACGGGGAAGGTTAGAGGTTCACTCAAAGGTCATTTCTTTGGATACTCGTCAGAATGTTTACATTAGTAAAAAAACGGGGGTCCTCTCAAAAGGTTGTTCAATGGGGGATACACAACAATACAGAACATTAAAAAAGCATTCTGTGTGCCAGCAGGTCTTTATAGAAGCGCTGAACTTGGAAATGCCACTCCAGTATTACATTTTCAACGAGTTACCATGGCATGGCCTGGATGTTCACTAGCAGTTATGACCATGGCCTTTCTTTGCCTACTTCTCCTAAGCAAATATGAATAGAAGCCTCTGAAGGTTTTCACTTGATCCTTTTACAAAGGGTCAGAGAGATTTTGCTTTCTTTCACTTGGGCACCATTTAGCCTTTCCAGATTTTTGTTCTCAAACAATGTTTTTGATCCATAGTGCTATTTCTTGCCAGATTCATATTCTACCACATTCTTTCAAATCACACAGCATTTTAAAAACATATGGGCCCCTATTTTTCAGAACTCTCTTAACATACAGCTCCTGCCAATTGTCAACTCCTCTGATCTCCGGATGATTTATTCATACCATAGATATTACTATTAGAATTGACAATTAGTTGACTATATGAAAACTTTGACATTAAATATTACTGTCCTCCTCCACTGACGTCCCAGATGCCACTCTTAGAAAATAACTGACATACATAAAATAGATATTTTAAATTAGATTAAAATAAAAAAAACTAGGAAACATTTTTACTTATTTACTATTTTTAAGGTGTAATTTCCATACATGGGCTTTCCCCAAAATCACATGACACAATTTTTTCAATTTCCTCTGATCTATATTTTAAAAATGACCCTTTTCAGTGATCAAGTAATAAACAGAATATCAAGTTTTGATTCTGTGTAAAATTTGAAGCATCTAAGTTGAAAATCAACTCAACTTCAGTCTTTCAAGGTTCAGGCTCCATTCATATGGAAAAATGCAACTTACTGGTTCAAAGACAAAAGACTTGTCTTTAAAAAGCTCAAAAGGTTTCTTGGATATTAAATGGGTCTTACAAAATAACATTTTGATGAGTTAAGTGTAAATGAATCAGACACATATGGATTAAGTTATCCTTGAATTTCACACGGGTTTAAAAAATAAGGGGAAAAGAGGGTCTTGGCAAAAAACATTTTGGACTTTGCCAAACCCAAAACATTTGAAAAATTGCTGAAGACATCCAACTCACCAAAATGCAGCAAGCTGCACCCAACTTTAATGAAAACCCCCACAAGTTATTTCCAATCCAAAGACTGTTAGGTTTTCATCTGTATCTGATATTAAAAAATTCTCCTAAGTTTTAATGTCATCCCAGAATGATTTTGAAGTTGCAGACATATACTTCTCCATTGGTATAAACAAATTAACCCAAGTTACAAAGACTTCTTCAATATTAATAAGTTCTTCAGAATATTCTGAGTTTTTTATAACTTGTGTGTAAAATGTGCTAGCAGGCTTAGGTGTCTTATCCAGATTTCACTTAATGAAAAAAATTTTGATTGGCCTCACTGTGACTTTTTTTAAAGGGCTACAGATAATTCCTTTAGTGACTCCTCAGGGAATGAGGACCCTAAAGTGCACTAGTTCCACTGATTTGTATTGAACACAAAGTTAGCATCCAGGCTCGCTCAAAAGCTTGGGAGAGTCTTTACTAAGACTATTTACTTTCTCTCTAAATTTTACTTAAGTAGAAAATGGATTAGTATGTGTGATCTGTAAAAACTACATACTAAGACTCTTAGTTTAAAAATAACTTAATTATAGAAATAAATTCAATGACTTTCCAAGAATCGTGAGGACTTTCTAAATCAACTCAGAGATGAAAAAAGAATACATTAAAAAAAAATAAACCTAAGATAGCAAATAGCATCAAAATCTCATTTTACCGTCTTGCTGGAGAGATGTCTCCTGGAGACCTCCCCGGCCCCAGAAAATTCACACTTTTCACCTTTGCATACTTTTCTGAAATCTGACCATCGTGATTTTCTTTTGAAGACTTTTCACTCCAAAGCATGGTTCAGACTGATAGAAGTAGACTTAAGTGTCTTTCCTCATTGTTGGTTGGTTTCTTTTCTTCTTTCTTTTTTTTCCTCCTATTTTTAAATGGCTGATAAATCCCTTCTTTCTGGTTCACTAACTTCATGCCACACCTGGTAACCCACTCCTTTAGGCAGCATTCTTTTTGTTAGAAAGTGCAGGCCTCCTTGGAGTCACCTGGAAAGCAGCCAGCCTGAGGAGGAGAGATCAGGAACTGCCAGGACTGAAGCTTTTGCACAGATTGGTTTGAGCAAGAAAGGGGGCTGAACTGTCACAGAAGGGGGCTGAACTGTCGAGGAAGGATCAGATCAATTCAGGAAAGGTGTCTAGGTACCTCAGCAACTGGGGACCTGTTAAAACATGAAAAACCTCTGCTGCCTTAAAAGCTTGCTTCTGGTTGGTGTTTCAAACAATGAAACTTCAACCTTAGCAAGTCAGTTATCAAGTTTCTCCACTTTTTTTTTTACTTTATAAAACAGGCAAGTCTTTTTCCATGCTGTGATTATGGCTAAGAGTAGGATTTTCTTAGTATGGTATATTAAAGTGGTTAAATCAATGAATTAAGCAGGTTTAACGCCTCCCACTATGGAGGTGGGCACACCAATGACTGAGTCATGTCACAAACGTTAAGTTTTCCTCTGGTGGCCAAACAATGGGTCTTTTCTCATAGACAACCATAAGCAAAGTAAGGTAAATCAAGGAGATTCATATGCTACTTAGGGACACATTCACGGGTTGCCTTTTATTTCCCTGAGCTATAGCCTGATGTGTACTCTGATAGGATACTAGAGTTGCTTATACTTCTAAAACACATGATATGAAAACATGATGTTAATCTGAAATTATAAGCATTTCTTACAATTTTGAATATGCCTCAAATAGTGGAGCGTTCATGCTGACATAAAATGCCCCAGACAACATTGTCAAATAGGTTATGCTGATCGTCGAGGGCCTTCCATTGTGTTCCATCAGTCTCCTTCCTTTCCTCTAATTCTTCCTTGAAGTTACAAGGGCTCACACAGGCCGTTTGCTAAAATGCCCTACTTGGAGCACACACTTCTCGACTATCACTTCCTATTTCAGGTTTATGCATAGAGCAACATGGTGAAAAACACCAGCTCCTGTTCTCTGCCCCTGATTTGCTCTGTGACTTGGGGCAAGTGCACTTAACTTTCCAAACCTCACTCTGCTTTCTATCTGCCAACTGGACAAATAACTGGGGCCTCAGTTGGTTTGGGTGAATAAAAGAGATAGTGTGTGCAAGATCTTTAGCACAGTACCTGGCACATAGTAAGGGCTCATTAAATGTTAGTGATAGTCAAAATGCACCTACCCACTGCTCCTCAAGAGCTCTGTTCTCTCATAGGCAAAAATGAAGAATAGGTGGGTGACTATTAAACAACTTCATGCTGGGTTGATACCAGGATAATGATTCAAATTATTTGAAATTGCACATGACCTTTATGGACACCCTGTATATTTAAATACTCCTATAAGCAGCATGGATCTACAAAGATCCATACAGAAGCTCTTTCTAAAAATTACAGTTTAATCCAAATGCATAATGCCATGGTGGAGATTTTGGACACTGGAGCAGGCACCTTCTTGGGGTGGGGTGAGTAGGGCAGTGAGCTATTTTGGAATCACATTCCCTACAAGGTTCTCTACATCCTTGGTATTCTAAGTGTTTTCCATGGATTTGCAGTATTAATGCCACTTCCAGCTTGTTAGAGAAGCAGAGATACAGTACGGTCCCCATTCTTGCACTTCTGAATCTGCATCTTATTTATTTATTTATTTATTATTTATTTTTGAGACAGTCTCATTCTGTCACCCTGGGGTAGAGTACCGTGGCATTGTAGCTCACAGCAAACTCTTGGGCTTAAGCGATTATCTTGCCTCAGCATCCCGAGTAGCTGGGATGACAGGTGCTGCCACAACGCCCGGCTATTTTTAGAGATGGGGTCTCACTCTAGCTCAGGCTGATCTCAAACTCCGGAGCTCGAGCTAGTTTCAAACTCACTCATCTCAGCCTCCCCAAGTGCTAGAACTACAGGCTTCAGCCACCATGCCCGGCCCCTGAATCTGTATTTTAAAAGATCTATGCACATTTAAGTTTGAGAAGCCTTGCTCTAGATCCCTTACCAAACTCTGCCTAAAAACTGAAACTTTGAAAGATAAAGTTTTAATTGTGAATCTTAGCTATGAAAATGCACATACTATGCTCTTTAGCTACCTTAGATCTAAACAGTCTTTTAATCACTTGTCTTGGGCAACAAACAATTCATAATAATTTAATTCATTGTATTCCGTCTATACCTTCTAAAGGAAAAGTTGGGCCAATCAAATTTTTTTTCTTTTTTTTTCTGAGACAGTCTCACTTTGTCACCCTTGGTAGAGTACCTTGGCATCATAGCTTACAGCAACCTCAGACTCCTGGGCTTAAGAGATTCTCTTGCCTCAGCCTCCCAAGTAACTGGGACTGTAGGTGCCTACCACAATAACTGGCTATTTTTAGAGGTGGAGTCTCCCTCTTGTTGAGGCTGGTCTTGAACTTGTAAGTTCAAACAATGCACCTACCTCAGCCTCCCAGCGTACTAGGATTACCAATAAATTATTTTTGTGGAAATGGTTAACAGAGGCTATCTCTCTGGAATGAACAGAAGAATTAAGGTAGAGTTGTCTTTTTTTTTTTCTATATAACTTTGTACTGTTTGAGTTTTTAATAAGTATGATTATTTTTTGCCATGGCAAATAAAAAAACATATGATTATTTTTATAATTAAAAGAATTTTTAATGACATGGTCAGAAGACCATGACCACCAATTATCTCATTTCAGGAGGGGGGATGATGGGTGGAGGGAGGGTAATTGGTGGGACCACACCTACCGTGCATCTTACAAGGGTACATGTGAAACTTACTAAATGGAGAATACAAATGTCTTAAAACAATAACTAAGAAAATGCCAGGAAGGCTATTTTAACCAGTGTGATGAAAACATGTCAAATGGTATATAAAACCAGTGTATGGTGCCCCATGATTACATTAATACACATAGCTATGATTTAATAATAAATTAATTTTAAAAAAAAAAGAGTTTTTAATAATGACCTAAAACTTTGGCATCTTATTTGCCCAAAAGTTTATATGGCCAATAGTAGGGACCTTTTAAGAAAAATATTAAAGAAATTTCCCTTCAGATAGGGAATTATCTTTTATTTCCTTTGTACTACTGAGCAACAATAAACACTATTCCAGGAATATAATCACACCTGATGGCATGTAACAAAACATCTCAGCAGGTTATGATTTTGAAGTGCTGTTACTCTTACAGAACGCTGTCAGATTATTCATATGTGGCTGTTTATCATGCACCATAAAAAGTTATCTTTCAAAGCTACTTGAAAGCAAGGGAGGGGGAAAATACTGGAACTTCCTTACTATTCATATCTAGGATCTATCCTCTTAAAGATAAAATGCTAGGTCAATAGGCATAAGTTGTAGTATATTACCTCATCCTGTACATGATTTATGTAGGTGGAAATCAACTAGAAACTGAATTACTTTGCAAGTTTTACTACTGACAGTAAAACTTCAGATCTAGATTCCTACACACCTTATAGTGCTTCTGGAAGCAACTTCTTTCAGACACAGATGATACATTTACAACTTTATTCAACTCTTTATTAGCACAAAAAGCAGGGGCAATCATTTCCAAAATTGCCAATTTTCAATTTCCTGTTCATTTATCTGAACATAGCCTGACTGGGCTTTGAAAATCCACCACTCGTTTACACGAATCAGTTTACACGAATTCTTAGCCAATTCCCATTATATTCATAGCCATTTATTAATTCACTCTAAGAGGAGAAGATCCCAACCAATTTATTATCATTTGAGCTTTTGTGATCACCTTTGATTGAAGCATTAATTCTCTCCTACTTCTCAATGAAAACCACCGAGGCGTTCACTTGCCAAAAAAGCACCAAGCTGTTTAGCAATTATGTATTAGATATATTTGAAGAGATCAAGGTGCACTCACATGCCCCGTGCTATGGATATCTCTGATTAGCTTGTCATCTGCTCGGAAGAAGATGTAGGCTGATTCTCCCATATAGTCTAGCAGGCCAGCTGTTAGCTGCCTGTCAAGCCCTCAAGTGGACAAGTAGTCCAGGAGCAAAAATGTCACTCCTTTGATCTGGCAAGGAGCAGCTGCTGATTTATAGAGTAGGACTTTGTTCTTCCGTTCTATTTTACTTTCTTTCCTAAGGCAGAACCACAAAATCCAGGAGTAAAAAAAAAAGTGCCGTTCCCAGCAACATCAACAAGCTCTGACAACTGCAACAGGGTTTTTCTTGGCCCTAACAAAGCTCTCAGGCATCTCCTTTGACGCTCACCTTTCCCCCTCCCCTTCCCCCCACCTTACCATTTTTTTGCAATGCGGTAGTTATTGTTTAATTCAGCTTCTGTAAATGGAATGGACTGTGGCCAGCAAGCCTGGGGCATAAACACACCTGTATGAAAGAAGCCTTATTGTAGCAACCATCTACAAGCAAGCTCGCATGAACCACAAGTTCCCGAGTTCAGAAAGAATGCTCCATTTTTTCCTGACAGCAAATTTTACCCTAAGTGAGTTTCTATTTTTGGTGTCACCAACCTATGATGACCACATTTGAACTGCTTCCTCTCCAATGGCATTACACCCTTCAAATCAAAGAGAAAAAAAAGGATTAGATTTTTCTTTTTTTATCTGTGAGCAAACAGATCCATCAAAAATGTTTATCCACTGTCTGTAATATCAATCACTGAAAGCTGGGTTAAACGTCCAGAAAGGCTTTAGCAAATGCAATATCAAGATGGCATAATGTTGATTTCATTATCACTGATTTATACTGACATAAGCTTTCCCGAGTAACATATAAGGAACAAAAAAACCAATGACAAAATCTACATAAGCCATGTGCATTGTCTTGCTAAGAATTAAACTGGTTTCAAATGCATGATCCTGTTCTTAATGGATAAATCTGTCAGGCCAGACATGCCCTATCGACCAAATGGGACATGCAACAGTGCAGCTTTGAGACAGATATACTGTGAGAAGTCATCAGCCACGTGTATGTCTGCATATGTGTGTGTGTGTAGGTACATACCTACACAGAAATTGACTTTGCCAGAGATGAATTTATTAATACCTTGATAGGCTTTCTGTGGTGCTGGAGGAAGGGTATTCAGGCCATACATATTATGTACGTGTGTGTGTTTATGTATATGTATATATATGTGGCCTGGTTATGTGTGTGGGGGGGGGGAGTTACCAACTTCAGGATTTTTTTTTTTTTTTTTTGGAGACAAAGTCTCACTTTGTTACCCTAAGTAGAATGCCACAGCGATCACAGCTCACAGCAACCTCAAACTCTTGGGCTCACATGATCCTCTGGCCTCAGTTTTTCTGGTTTTAGCAGAGATGGAGTCTTGCTTTTGCTCAGGCTGGTCTTGAACTCCTGAGCCCAAGCAATCCTCCTGCCTCAGCCTCCCAGAGTGCTAGGATGACAGGTGTGAGCCACCGCGCCAGGCCAATTCTAGGATATTACATATGTTACTGCACAGATCAAAGACAGGAATTTTGTGTGGGATGAGAATGCTAGAAACAAAGACGAACACAGTGGTTGCTAAGAATCCTGGCTTCCACGTACCATGCCATGTGGAGTGTCTGCTCTCTTTCTCTCCTTTCTTGACTTCCAGGAGAGTCAAGATTTATCTCAGGCTCATTTCTTGCTTTATCTTACATTGCCCTTTGGCCGGTCAAAAGTTACTAAGCACCTATCTCGTCAATGTTCAAAGAATTGTTTTAGGAGATACTTTCTCTGGGTGGGGTGTGTGTGTTTCCCACTGACAGACTGGGTTACTGGGGGAGAAGGGAAAGGAAAGGTATAATGTAAGACTTATTTTCATCCATTTTCAATCCAAATAAGATTACAATGAATAATTTTTAAAATCTACACTCATCTGTATATGTGTCACACATTAATAAATCACATTCTATATGTAACAAAAAAGTTTAATGACAGGATATAAGAAAAGTCACATATAATATAAAATTATGAATAATATGTGTAATTATATGACTTTCTCCATTTTATGGAGTGAGTTCATGTATGTATGTGTATATATGTGTACATGTATTGAAATATTTAAACATACAGGTCATTCCTTTAAACGTTTTTACTTTCACACCCATAGAAACAAACTGGTAATCACAATTTCAGAACACATAAATAATTACTTATCACAGCCCACAGTAAGTAAATAAGTCTTATGGGATCAATTAAAAAACATGAAGGTGGAGGTTAATCACGGATTCTTGGAAGAAGAAACTCAAACTAGATTTCAAAAGCACAGGATAGTGGAAGAAAGGACAGTAGGAAATGGTGAGCTCAAAGCCACTGAGGCAGACTGGGACCAATGTCGTGCAAGGGGGGGGGTGAAGAAAGAAACTGAGCTCAGACAGGTTCCCAGTTTTGGTTTGGAAAACACGGCTGTGATTAACAGGCAAGCTGGTGTCAGCTCTCGAGTGATAAAACTGAATTCCTGAAATTCCTGAATGGTGGAATGAGAAAATAAAATACAGTGTTTTAGGAAGATCTTTTCCAAGACCCATATATAGGATGAACTGCACTGAGGTGAATCTAGAAGCTGAAGAGGTAGAAAACTTTTCTCTAATCCAAGCAGAAGGGGAAAATAAAACAAGCTCTTCATAGGGAGGTCGGAATGAAAAAGAATTAGGACATTGGTTTGGAGGACTGTTGATGAATTGTGCAAAGGACAGGTACACATACAAAAGATATTCTGAGGACAGACTTGAGAATCTCTGGTATGGGATGGTACACAGGTGATGAAAATTAGAAATTGGTAAGAAATTCCTATTTGTTGTGGTGGGAAGAGGCAAGTTCAATTTTTCAATGGTTACGTGTAAGTTGACAGCGGGTCTTTATCTGATTATGGTTGGCCAAGTCAATTGTCAGTAAAAACCTCTGTGGCGATGGAATTATTTCTATTAAATCTAGTTTACCTTTGTTTTAATTTTGAGATAATTTGTGTGTCTAGATTTAGAGGGTGATGATAGTTACGCACGTGTGACACTGTGTGTTGCCGTACAAGTTGCTTTCTACGCCGCACTTACTGGTAAGTAATGGAATTCATCAGAGAGTTTTAAAAATTGCATATATGCATTTGCGTATATGCACATATATAACCACACACACACACACAAGTTGTGTTTGATTTCTGCAATTACAAAAGATGCAATATACAAAATAAACCTCATCGGTGTATATTGGGTATTATAATTTTAATACAGGTTTTTCTTAAAAATGTATAGACATTTTTTGGTCATCCTCTGTATATCTATGTGTTTTTAAGCAATTGCATATGACAATCATGGGTGGGTTTTCTCTAGGTAGTGACAACTAATTTAGAAGAGAATTGATAGGACCAAGTGTTACATTTAAAAGGGGCTCCATTAGTGTGATGGCTTCCAAATTGTGTCCCCCTTTCAAACCATATTTTTCTTTTTAAATGGGCTTTTAAGGTGAAAAATATAGCACTTCACCCAAAATGGTGTGGAAACAAATGGTTCTCAAGTCTCTATTCTTCAACTCAGGCCACACCACCCCAACACCAGTAATCTAAAGGCACTTGGCGGGCAGGTGCTATGCATGTGAATGTCCCTGGGCCTTCCCTTTGTCTGTCGGGGCTCCTTCTTCTAAAGCAGCAGGGGATACTTCAGAAGACCAGCCTGGCATGCCCCAAGTGTTTGGATGGTCCAGGCTCTTACCCTCCTTTCAATTCTCCTGCTGGCTTAAAAGAAAGGATATGGCAGAGGACACGTTGGGAAGGTGGCAACATTCTTAGGGCCCTTTATCAACACAACTGCTTTCTTTAAATTGTAGCGTGGTCTCTTGTTTGAGAGGCTGAGATTTTAGCACTTTTAAAGGGAACCATAAGTGAGAAATCTCCTAGGTGTTAAGCTTTAGAGTGGCTTCAACCCAAAATATGGAAAAATGAGATTAAAACACAGAAAGTCAAGTAATATTAAGAAAAAGATCCAACAAACAAAATAGCATAAATACACGTGTATGTTACATTCTTTCTGTTTAAACCAAATGCTATTTAACCAGTTTATACTGGCATCTAATAAAGGTGCCAATGGGGGGAAAAAAGGTCTAAAAAACTTTTGAAGTCACTTTAAATAAACTATAGTTCTAATAGCTATGCATCTGACAATAATCTTTTAAATTATTATTAAAATATATTCTATTGTGTCAGAAAGAATTCTATTCATGAACATATGACTTAATATCATCACATTTACGATGTTCACACATGAAAGACCAAGTTCCAAATAAAATTCCTGACTGCCTTTTCTTAATGACAAATTAAACATCTTTTACTTTGATTTGACAGCTAGGTAGCATTCTGTATCTTCTCCAGAGATGTTATATGCAGCCTTTCCAATGTGACGGTATTATTACCCACAAAATTTTTAGCATCATCTCGTAATCATAAAAGACATAAAATATATCTTTATAAACCACAAGAGACTCAGCAAACCAGCAGTTATGCCACATCTGCTTTAGTCCTTAAATATTTTAGCTTTAGAGGGTTAGTTAGTGGATTTCTTGCCCTGATTTGCAAAGAAATAAAGACATCAACATTTGATTCTGACATTACACACACAGCTATGATCTCCACCACAGAAGGAAACACATGTACTGCAATTTGAAAGAATTTTTAGAGCATATTCAGATTTCACATCTCCTATCAGAATTTCCTAAAGTAGTTTAACTTAACTTTTAGAAATAGAAATGGTGACATTTGAATTATCTCCATTTTCA
Organism: Loris lydekkerianus; assembly: GCA_963574355.1. NCBI lineage: Eukaryota > Metazoa > Chordata > Mammalia > Primates > Lorisidae > Loris > Loris lydekkerianus. The sequence goes on from CAUYPK010147415.1 coordinate 44,882, forward strand.
CAGCATAGATAGTGTAACATCACCATCTATCAAAAATAATTTAATTTAGTAATTGATTTAACTGCCACAGATTCTTTGGGTCAGGTAATGTAAACTAAACACAAAGGCAATTAATAAGTTTAACCTTAACATATTAACTAAAGTAGCTAAGTTAATGCACTATTCCTTTCTCTTGTGGTACCCTTTCTCTAATGGCTACCTGGTTAAGATGCACTTCAAAATTCTCATCAGAGAACATCTCTTTTGGGTAACTCCTCTGGTGTGTAGTCTGACTACGAAGCACTTTCTTAGTGGCACCTGGCTAATATGCCTATCACAGCCTTTACGCAATATCATGACCACAACTTGTGTGTCTGACTTTTTCACTACATACTCTTAGACAGCAGGAACCACACCTTAATTCTTTTGTTACTGACATTTTGTTAGATATATAGTATTCCCTCAATAAAACATTTGATGAGTGAATAACTGAATGAGTGAAGGAAAATAGGGTTCCTTCATTTAGGAAACAATTGACAATTGAGAATAGAAAAGCTGTTAGGGATTTTCTTGTCTTTATTTTAAAAATGGCATAGTTCAATCTCTGATGATAATGATTTGCCCTGCAGTGGGGTGGAAGTGAGATGGGAAATAACTCCTGCTTCTGGCTCTAGTCTAGTTATCTTTGCACTTAGAAACAAGTGAAGGTTCAGATTAGAGATATTAAAGGTGTGCACTGATGCAGGTGTTAAAGAGGCCAGGTAGATCTCGGGTGTAATTGTGAAGGAAGAAAAGGACTTGACTTGGCAGAAACTGGGCCTCCAGCTTTTTTAGGCTGGGGAGCAACATGTCCAGCACAGGGAATAACTTCATCGGGGTAAATAAGTGTGGCTGACTCTAGTGGAAGGGACAGCCTAAAAGTAACGGGAACTGAGGTCAAGGAGGTACTGTGTGTGTGTTGGGGGAGAGACGGAAAGAAGGGATAGAAAATGAAGGAGGAGGAGTTGTGAGATGAAGAAAGAACATGTTAAAACATTTCTTTCCCTCTTATCTGTCTAAGGAAGTTTTTCCCCAAAATGTGCTCTGAGAGACACTGGACTCCACAGGTGTTTCTCCAGAGCAGAGGTCCTAGGTTAAATAAACAGGGGGAAACAAACAATAAGGGAAACAAAGCAAAGTGACTTTCTCTGCTGTAGGCAACGTCACAGCCTTTAATAGCATGTTATCTACCACAAACCTCAAAGAGGGGGTGATGGTACAAATCAACTCCTAACTTTAATTACGATTTTCAGGGGCAGTAGGATTCCAAGGATTGAAAAAAATTGAGGCTGCACTCTTAACTCTTAACAGAAATTGTATTTTTGAGCCACTTATCACCTTGAAAATAGCCTTTCCACCTTTATAGTTCCCCAAGTCAGACTCAGATACAAAGAACCATAATTCCACTCCTAAGATTATTATAAAACATGACCACCCTATTTGACTCCTAAAATGTGCTGGCTGGGAAGGACCTTAAAAATGTTTCTATCTCATTGATAGTAAATTGATAATTAGGGAATGATTTTAGGTTGGATGTTTTCTCTAATCTTTTCCTTTTACTACTTATATTTTTTCTACTCAATGAAATATTTTAAAAACTACCACTGAGTATTTTGCTATGCCTAAAATTTCTGCTTCAAAATAACTGTTAGAAACTGAAGAATAATCTTCAGTAAAATACATATAAATATACATACAGAGTGGAACCTCCATATTTGACCAATTCCTTTCATTGATCGCCTCCTTGCGTTGACCTAATCGTACCACATGGACTCAGTGGAAGTTCCTTATGTTGACCACCTCCATGTGTTGACCAGTTTGTTACAGTCCTGTGGGTGGTCAACTTACAGAGGTTCTCCTGTGTGTGTGTATGTATATATGGTCACTGACTGATCACAGTAATTAAGGAAGATGTATCTATCTTCATTATACATATCTTTCTGTATAAAGACCATCTGACTTTAGGATGTCTATTACGGATGCTGAAGACTCATGCATGTGAAGGGTGGAAAGAGGTGGGGTGCAATGTGGGAGGATGTTTAAGAAGGGGAAACGAGAAGGGAAAAGGGACAAGGGACAGGAGCAGAGGGACTGCCACTTTGGATAATGTACAGCCATGAAGATCACACGTTCCCAATCAATTCTATTTTCTTGTTTACAGAGCTCACAAGTACAAAATCAGCTTTTACTTATAACTGTGTTAAACACCACCTGCCGGCCCTCTGATCCTGGCTGTCCCGGGATGAGGTCAGCCCAGTGAAGGGCTCTGGTTCCATAAGCAATCCTGTCATTCAGGCTAACAGCAGTGATTCACTCACAGGAGGCAAAAATGACTCAATTGTTGGGCTTATTGACTCCAGGGAGCGCAGCTACTCTATCATTACCATGGAGTGCAAACACCCCGAGCTCTGTTTTGGTCCACTTAAAATTACTATTTGCTGTGAAGGATTGGCAAAGCAATTCTTAAAATGATGGGGGTGGAAGTCAGGCAAGCGCCATTATGGGCTTTTCCTTCCGTTTAAGCAGAAGTAAGCAGTACAGGACTCGTTCTGAGCCTGACCCACTTATTTAACCTTTTATTCACTTTGCTGTATTAACATATATTAACTGGTTCTATAAGCCCTAGGGAGGAGAAAAACCTCATGACCAAATTATGGTTCCATTTTCATAGGTAACCTCTCCTTGGGTGGAAATTAAACTGCCATATAAATACATTTAGGGCCATACGAAATTGAGGAGGAAAGCTAAAAAACAAATGCTGAACAAGGGTCCTGCACAGACCACAGCAACCATGGAGGGGCTGGGTAAATTACACACAAGAGGAACTATTTGAAAAAACCAAATAAATTTAATTAAATAAGTTACAGAATTATTTTCCCATCTCTTATCTACTCCCCTTGGTTAATATCCATGACATACTGATGTTGCATAATTGCTCTTATGGAATGCTGCAGCTCAGAGCCGTAATGAGCTGCCTGTGCACAAAGGCAGCAAAAGTGGTTTCCCTACAGAGTTATCTTCTCAATTATTTATACTTGCTACACTTTCACATAATGGCAGTTTTAAAATCAAACAAACAAAGCAAACTGTACAATAAAGGAAGGAGGCGAGAAGGTGCAGGGACCTTTTCCTGCCTTTCTTGAACACAAGAAGGGATGGGAGAGCCACAGACAGTCAACTGAATTTGGTTCCTGGAAAAGTCTCAGGGGTCTCGCAGTTAGACAACATCAAAGCATGTGGAGATCACCACCTTGGTGAGGGATTAAACAGGCTCTGCATACCTGCTTTGCTTTTAATCTGTCATATCTAAGTATATAAAGGAATGCAAACTTTATTTCTTCCGTTAGTAAGTTTGGCTTTGAAAATTCCTAATCAGAAGGTTTGCTTCCCATCCCCACTCATGAAAAAAAAAAAAAAAAATGTGCTAAACTGTCAAAATGATGTCAATGTAAACAGAAAATGGTAGTGTGTCACAGTCACCCCTCAGGCTGTGGAAGGCTTGCCAGTTTTTATGGTCCACACCTGCCTTTGGTTAATTACTCAAAAACCTATATAAATGAGCTTATATTTAAGAAAAAAATTAAAAGTAAACTTTTAACCAGGATGTATTTTGGACTCCCAATAAAATTGATGTTTAGTTTGAGATTCTCTATTAAATAAGCAGAGGTGCTAGTCTTCAGGAAACCGTTAATATCCTCCACATAAAGAATTAACTGCACCTCAATTAATGGCCACTAATTTTTTTTGTGACTGAAGATACTCATTAACAATGCCAGTGAAATACAACTTTTATACCACCTACTCACCATTTTTCCAAATAACAAAATGTTAAAGCAACTATTCCTTAAAGTCCTATAGGAAAAGATTATCAAAGACAGTAAAAAAAAGAAAAAAATTGTAAAAACCTCACAATTAGGGCTGGGTGTGGTGGCTGATGATTCACGCCTATAATGCTAGCATGCTGGGAAGACAAGGTGTGAGGATCACCTGAGTTTAGGAGTTCAAGACCAGCCTGAGCAAGAGTGAGAGCCCATTTCTAACTAAAAATAGAAAAATTAGCCAGGTGTTGTGGTGGGTGCTTGTCGTCTTAGATACTTGGGAGGCTGAGGCAGGAGGATCTCTTGAGCCCAGGAATTTGAGGTTGCTGTGATCTAGGCTCATGCATAGCATTCTAGCCTGGGTAGCAGAGTTACATGCATACATATCTCAAGATTTGTTGATTTTCTTAAACTTAACTAAAACACTTGTTTCTTAAAATATAGTTTTGCACATATATATTGAATTTGCACATATACATGTTAATTTTTCATAAATTACCTTGTGACCTTAAATCTCCCTCTACATCAGTGTTTCTCAAGCTTCCTAATGCCGTGACCCTTTAATACAATTCCTCATGTTGTGGTGACCCCCAACCATAAAATTATTTTTGTAGCAACGAAGGTTGAGAACCACTGCTCTACGCACTCGAGTCAAAGACAAAATAAATAAATAAGGAAGAAGAATGCTTAAGGAGATTTTTTTCCAAACCCATAAGTACTACCATACTGTTAAAGGTCAGAAGGAAAAATTATGCCAAGGGGAAAGGAAATGAGACCATGATCCATAATCCAGCTGAGGCCAGCAGAGGGAAGAAGTTGGGCCTGAGTTGGGATCAACCATCTTATCTTGCTTTGCCCCTGAGAATCAAACAAAACGAATATCATGTTGAGCACACTGCTGGCAATTGCAGTTGATCCTAGTCATGGAGAGCTGGGAAAGAGCCACATTTTGCTGACTACTTCCTTTTCCCAGGCCCCCGACCCCCCAGATCAAAGCAACTGTGGCGTGGTGGGATGTGAGAGGTGGCAACCTTGGGTTGTGGCCCCCCTTCTGTTATCAATAGGTAAGTTACACCCTGCTATGGTGCACGCTACTGGTGAGCAGCTCTTAGCCACCTTTAGTTCTTCCAAGCATGTGCATGTGTGATTAGGAACCAGACGGAGGAAGATGTCAGGTCTGATGCAAGGAGAATACAGATGAGGGTAAGAAAACTCTTGTGCCGGGAGTATTTAAAACACCTTCTTGTTGTAGGAAAATATCAGGCTGAATCAGCAGTTCTCAACTTGTGGGTCGTGACCCACAGGAACTGTATTAAAGGGCCGCAGCATTAGGAAGGTTGAGAACCACTGGTCTGAATGAACTGTGTGGCATGCTGCAAATACGCCCTATGGTATACATAACAAATTTTCCATAAACATTAATGTAACAATTGGCAAAAGCTGAGGTCTAAAAGTGAGTTGGGTAGCTTTGTATTTTCAAATATGGATAGGTTTTGCAGCAAGGTTTCAGATGCTGTGAATGGATGCCAGTCCCTTTGAAAAGCCCTCCCCCGGCAGTGAAAAACAAACAAACAAACAAACAAACAAACAAATGATTTAGAAGTTCCTAGATGATGGGTGAAAGTGACTTGGTTCTCAGAGGCTCAGATAATGAAACCAAAGCCAAAGTGAAGCCCAGAGTGTGGCTTTCATCCCCAGGAGGGCTGCTAGTGATGGGGATGGAAGTTACTCTCAGTCGCTTGGGGGTAGTAAGATTATATGGCCCTCAATTCCCAAATGCAACAAAGTCGTAAGAAACCTTAACCTCTATTATATTTTTTTCTAGCTTTCTTCAACCGCAGCAACACACTCTCAGTTCGTAGGCCAGCCAATTAGCCAAACATTAAAAATGCCCCACAAATCTATATCAATAGCTTTGCAGGATGAAAAAGACGTGTGAAGTACACACTTATTGTTACAAATGATCCAAGCCAGGATGTTCAGGAGGCAAATAAATCGAAGCAGGCGATAGTTGAAATAAATAAACAAACAAATAAATAATAATCAAAAGAAATGACATCTCTCTCTCCTTCCGTCTAAGCAGCCCGTATTTGCTTTTGCATTTTAGTTCACAGCAGCGCAGACTTCAGCTTCACCGTGACTGGTGCAAATCTGATAAGGGGTTGGCACAAATACGCTGAGCCTGGTTTACAATTTGTTTTGCAACTTCCCTTCCCAGATAAACATAGTCCAAGTACAACTCCTAAGAAAAAAAAAAAAGTTGTATTTACTTGTCCTGGTCTTAAGTTTTTTTCCCCCCTCTAAATGTTCCCTCAGGATGCTGGCTTGCAATCTAGAAAAAGCTTGGATTTCAGCTTCAGTCTCTAGGGTATTCTACTGTTTAGCTGGGCCGTGTGCTAGGAGGGAAGCTCTCTACCTTGCTGATTTAATTAACAGGATTCTTTTCATTATTATAGGGATTTAGTTTCTTCTTGCCTTTCAGTGTTTGGGCAACACTGATTTATGTTTTTATATTTTGAAGGAAAATTCATTGTTCTTTGACAGCTGAGGCTCTATAAATCCCTGGCACCAAAGGGGTCCCAGGGAGATGTCACAGTTGCCTTGCCCTGCCCACCTATATGCTGTCATCTCAAGGACCCCTTCCAGAAGTGAGGAGGGCTGTCAGCTGTTCAGTGCCGCACCCTCTCCTCCTCCCACCAGCCATCATGTCCTCAGAGGTTGGCCCACTCCCCTTTACAAATGGTGGTATTTGTAGGTTGATCAGTAAGGGTGAGTCACTGATTCATTTAAATGAAACAAACTGTCCATGAATCTCTGAAATGGATTTAATTTCTTGACTAAATGGGAGCTCACTGAATGAAATGTTGGAATGTGTTCTATTTATCCAGATGACCAGGGCTGTACCAAAAATAAGGACAAAGTTTTTAAATATGAGTTTGCTTGGGAGGGCAGTAAAATAAAATATTTGAAGTTAGTACTATCGAAAATCTGGCAGGGAGGGTCATCACAACTCTATTGGACTATCATTCCTCTAAACCAGTGATTCTCAACCTGTTGATCATGACCCCTTTGGGGGTCAAACGACCCTTTCACAGGGGTCGCCTAAGACCATCCTGCATATCAGGTATTTACATTATGATTCATAATAGTTGCAAAATTACAGTTATGAAGTAGCAACGAAAATAATTTTATGGTTGGGGGTCACCACAACATAAGGGACTGTATTAAAGGGTCGCGGCATTAGGAAGGTTGAGAACCACTGCTCTAAACCCACAAAATAGTCCATCAAATTCTCATTTGGAGAAAAAGTGAAACATTCAGTGAAAACCCTGGAAGACTCATAGCTAATTTATACTTGGGTGGAGAATTTAAGATGTCAGTTAAATGCCTTTAATTTCATTATTTGATAATAAAAATTTCCTTTTCTAAGAAGCCTTCATAATTAATAATTTGCCTTCATTCCTGTTATTAGAATTGATGTTTGGTACAGTAGGCACAAAACTGAGTACATCCATATATTCTCGACTTAATTCTCACAAAAGCCCTTTGAAGTGCATAATATTAGCATCCTTGTTTTCTGGTTGGGGCAACTGAGATTTAGCAAAATCCAAGAATATGTCCAAGTTGAGACAGTCGGTGGAAAAGGTGAGACTTAAAACGCACACACACACACACACACACACACACACACACAGATGAGTGCTAGGAAATTAGGAATATTTAGGGTTGCTTATTCTGTCTTTTCAGGAGAGACCTGCAACTGAAAGACCTCCTGAGAACCAGGCAGCACCCTGATCACAATCTAAAATAGTTCTAATAGACCCTTTATTTGATAATTTCCAGTTAGGTAGAAAAATGGAGCCAATTTTTTAACTAAACACATAAAATGGGGCCTTGGAAATTGCTTCATTTGTAAAAAAATTCTAGACCAGAATCTAGATTCATAAAATAATAGAACCAAGAAAGAATATAGAACTTAAAAAGTATATGTAATTCTATAGCAGTTTTTAAAATCTGTAAACTCAAGAGAATGAATGTGGGACTGCGGTCTGGCTAGTGAAGGGTAAAAAAAAAAAAAAAAAAGACAATTAAAATAAGGCTTCACTCTGAACCTGATACAACAGGTTCAAGCTGATTTTCTCATTCATCAGTTCTGAAAGGTTCCATGAAAATGGGGCTTTTAAAATTTGAATTACTATATATACTCGAGTATATATGGTATCTTTGTTTATTCAACCTGTCCATCAAGATCCTCAAATTGGGAATATAACTGTTCCCAAATTTCAGGTTTCATGAATTTTACTACGAAAGAAATCTTCAGCAGTTTATTTTTGTTTATTATTAAATCATAGCTGTGTACATTAATGTGATCATGGGGCGCCATACACTGGTTTTATAGACCATTTGACACATTTTCATCACACTGGTTAACATAGCCTTCCTGGCATTTTCTTAGTTATTGTGTTAAGACCTTTACCTTC